>JAXBDA010001305.1:0-57300 GCA_036023075.1 Gaultheria prostrata
TACTATTTAAGGGCGTTTCAGTCATTTAGCAATAAAAACTAACGGCGTTAGGGTCAACTTAACGGATTGGGTGAATCTAGACATTATTTTGTAAAGTAAGGGAAGTTACTGTAATTTTTAGAACCTCAGGGAAGGTCAGTGAAATTTACCCTAAAAAATAAAAAGACTAATTTCTAGGCGCTGACTAATCGGTGGCTAGTCGGCCTGACTAGTGCATAGCGAATTTTAGAACCATGCTACCTTGATGTGAAAGGGGATGAAAGCAAAAAAGTTAAATTTTGGAGGTTCAACGAATTATGATTTGGTTCGGTGGGTGGCTGGGGGGGAGGAATTATGTGAGTGATACCTCATTGTTGCATTACCAAATTCTGAACATTTTGACGCCCGGAAATCACATGTCACAAGCACGAGCTATGGATAAGTAGCCAAGAATTAAGGGGAAAAACTGTACAATTTGCATGATAGTTGATGAATTTCTGCTGATAGAATTCCCTTTTTTCCAATAAAAAATAGGGCCTGGAGCATGCAATTGCTGGGACCCGTCTATATGTGGTGGGGCCTAATGATGACATAGAACACATCAAGGAATCAGCCATGGAAGATATGCAATCAGTATTGAGCAGGATTGATAAAACTGGAGAGGGAGTGTGTGTTCAGGCCTCTACTCTAGGATCATTAGAAGTATTACTGGAGTTCTTGAAGTCTCCAGCGGTAAACATACCAGTTAGTGGTATCAGCATAGGCCCAGTGCATAAGACGGATGTCATGAAAGCTAGTGTTATGCTGGAGAAGAAAAAGGAGTTTGCTACGATATTGGCTTTTGATGTTAAGTGACGCTGGAAGCACGGGAACTTGCAGATGAAGCTGGTGTTAAGATTTTCATTCTTGATATCATTTATGATCAGTATAAGGCTTACGTTGACAATCTCAAGGAAGAAAAGAAGAAAGAAGCTGCCAAAGAGGCAGTCTTCCCATGTCTTCTCAAGATTATCCCGAATCTTCGTAGAAAAGAACCCAGCAATGTAAAAAGGCCAAGGGAATATCCTTGAGAGCTAACAAAAGAATAACAAAACAGGAACCAAACCAGAGGCAAAAGTACCTCCTGTACAAGAAAAACAGGAAAGAAGCTATGCACAAAAAAAACCTCCCCCCAACATATGAAGCATAGGTACTCCAAAATACATTTCTTACTTGTACCGGATGCTTATTGGGTACTGGTACTTGACATGGTACTTCTACATGCGGAGCGGGTACACAAAATGCATACCAAATCTTCTGTACCTTATTTTTGACAGTGTACCCCAAATGGACAAAGTACATACCAGATCCTTACCCCGTCGGAATATCCTCTGTTTTGTACATTTGCTTGATGAAACTTCTTGTTATGCATTTCATGCTTTAGAATTAAATTTTACTGTGTATTTCTATTGCATAAGGAGATTAAATTCTTATCTTTACCTTACTTTTAGCCTTTATTGTTGTTTGTATGCTAGATACTTACTCAGTGAAGATATTTAGCTAATATTTTTTCATTCAGTTTTCTGGTTGTTAATACCTTTCTTAAAAATATAAAAATGTTTCTTTAAGTTCGTACACTGGGCTCTATTTATTTATTTTTATTTTTTTGGCGTAGCGACATACCCGTACCTGTGCTTCATAGCCCTCAAGCATAAGCATGTGGAAACCCCTATCCCTATGCATGTCCCAAACTTACACAACAGTCTGCTCTCATCTGCGGGAGGGATTTCCTTCAATGGAGCTAACCAGGCTCTCACATCCCTAAAAATGTTGCAAATCGTACAAGCTTCATCCAGCCTTCTTTGTTGAAAACTCTGAGATTTACTTTCTCTGGATATATGGTATACTGAAGCTTAGAGAAAGTTTGAGCACCTTATTTGCAGCAGAACCACCTTTAACCTTTTTGAGAACCCATTGATTGATCACTGCTAACTTATTTGAAACAAATGACCCATTGTTGAGTGGGAAAATTGCATTAGGGACACAAATTGAAGAACAATTGAATCCCCGAACCCTACGCCATAGCGGGCACCCTTTCGAGAGAAAAAACAAAAGCTCTCAATATTCTCTGAATTTCCTTCATGATCTTATAGCGAAGAGGGAAAATTTAATTCCAGTAGACTTTTATACCGAAAAGGACAGAATCACAGAATTAATCAACTCAGAACTGCCTCCGTAAGACAAGAGCTTATTGATCCAAGATTGCATTTTGCTGGGATTCTCTCTTTCAACACTATGCAATCTGCATCCAGGTAATCAGGGGCACCCCAACGTACTTAACTCGAACATTTTCCTCCAGAATGGCTAAGATATCTCTAAGAAATTGTTTCTCTTCAGCGCTAAAACTAGAAAAGAGAAATACACTCTTACTTAGATTTGGTTTTAACAAGACTTGAAACGGAAGTCCTGGAGAGATGTTGAAGAACATGGGATAAGTTTCATTGTCTTATTTAATGATATTTGGGCCTTGGCTTTGGACTTTCTGTATACTCAACAAGAACATTTACTGCTTATTTAAACATTTGGAACTTGTGAGATCTGTGCACCTCTACTATTTTCCCTCAAATAGAAAGATAGAAAACTGATTCTTTTTGCATCAGTGATATCTAGTACTCCCTCCGTCCCTTAATAAGTGTAGACATTTTCATTTTGGGCTGTCCCTTAATAAGTGTGTGTTTTGAAAAGTTAGTGGGTACATTTCCTATTTTGCCCTTAAAAGTAGATTCCTTTTTGAAAAGTTAGTGGGTATTATTATATTGATAAGGGTAAGTAGTGGAAAGTAGATGTAAAAGTTGTAAAAGTTGATGTGAGAGAAAATAAGTTGGAATTACGACACTTAAAAAGGGACGGAGGGAGTACCATTTAAATTAAATGACACAGGTTGGAACTCCAATTTGTATACCACAAAGGGATTTTATTGATATTGGTCGAATTGCATCCATTGAGAATAACCACAAGCCAGTTGATTATGCAAAGAAAGGCCAGAAGGTGGCCATTCAAGGTACGTGTCCTACAATCTCTGGCTTATTTGTCAGTTTTTCGGGAATTTTTGTATGGATGTTGGAAGAGACCAAATCATCACCCTCAATCTTTTGTATTATTTAGGTTGGTCGCATGTATTATAGTATTTCTTGTGTTTTGCTAAAAATACTCTGCAAAGTCTTTTGTTATTTTTAGTGTCTCCATTCTAAAGGGTTAAAAGTAGTCGTGCCACCTTGTAATTCGTTCAAATAATATTGAACTGCTTTTACTTATTTTTATTTAGCTATGTGTAATGGTCCTATTTAGTTCTTTTTGTCTAGAAGTTAAAATCATATCGATAGTTCTGTACGCTTAGCATTAGCAGTTTTTCCTAGCCAATTACACTCAAATCAAACTAATGCTCATAGGAAATCTACTTCTGCATCTGCAGATAGTTAGCAATTCGGAGCAGCAGCAAAAGATGTTTGGGAGGCATTTTGAGATGGGGGATGAGCTAGTCAGCCATATTTCTAGGAGGTCAATCGATGTACTTAAAGATAATTATCGGGTAAGCGGAATCGAACTCTTTCTGGATTGGATTTCTGTTGGGGCAACTGTTTGCTCACTTCACCTTGCAAATTTTGCAGGACGACCTGTCTGTGGAGGAGTGGAAGCTTGTTGCGAAACTGAAAAACCTCTTCAAGTTACAATAATTAGTTTTGAACTTCAACATATCGCTGGAGCACTTGATCTTTCCAGATATAATGAAGGGCTTTCAGGTGTGAGGCTGCGCAGTGTAAAGAAACAGAGCACTTGATCATTTTTTTGTTCGAATCATATTAGGATAATCCAATTTAATCTTCTCAAGATCATTTTAGGCGCCGTTCCACCAAGAGGGTTTTTTGTGTTCTTTTTTTCCTTTTTTTCTTTCAATGCTTTTCGAGACAGGTCGTTCCCTTCACATACATCAACTAAGAAAGTCGTAGTATTTGATAGCATCTATTAGCTTTTAACTAAGAACTGGTCCTGTAGTGGGCCGAAATAAAATGCCCAAAGGGGCTAGCGGTGTCTCGAGGTGGTAGCCCGGTGGGCCCAAACTCAATCCACAATCGGGAACGGGCTTAAATGCTGCCCGAGCCCACTAAACCGTCTCGGAACCGACTCGGGCCAAACCAACGTGTCGGCCGGAACGAGCTTGCCTCGGCCGAGCCACCGTAAATCAACCAGGTCGGTCGAACCGGAAGGATCAGGAAGGTATGACGTCTTCTGACGTCACCCGAAGCGGTTAGAGCCATGTGGCAGCCTCGCTCCAGGATCACGTGGTGCAACAACTTGCGGATTTACGTCGTGATGATTGTGCTCAAACGGTTATGACACGCGTCAAGCCGTGATTCGAGAGATCCCCATGCAACGGAACGAACGTGACTGCGTGACGTTTAGGGACGTCACCCGTAACGAATGACCAAGGTGCCCCTGTACTTGGAGCACCTATATATAAAGGAGAAGGAGGAGGTAACAGGGACACGCAACCCTACTAAGCTTTACTTCTCTGTGGTTTCACCTCTCCCATCCTCTCACTAGACCGTCGGAGTGCCTTCCCTGGCCAACTTCCGGCCAGGTTGGGTGCTAACGTCGGGTTCGTCCTGTGCAGGTGATTCAAGAGACGCAAGATCCAACCCTCGACGGTGAAAGAGAGTCCTAAGGAGGTCCGCCGGAATTGAGGACACCACAATTGGCGACTCTGCTGGGGATCATTAACCCAGAATCCGGTGTTCACCCGTCGCGTTTGAACTCCTACGCCTCTCTCACCACCACCTTCTCCACAACTGCTTCTCACCATGGGCGGAGAAAACCACCCTCAAGACCCCAACCACCCTTCCTCCTCCAACGACCCAAAAACCACCCCCACATGTCCGTTGGGAAGTTCACCGGACTCAGTCCGAGTCCGGACCAGCAGACGATTCAAATCCTGAGTCAGCGTTTAGAACAACGCGATGCCGAGATGGAAGCCATGAAGGCGCAGGTGGCAAAGCTCTCGGAGGCCATGAAGAAGAAGACGGTTGCGGAGGCAACCGCCACCTCTCACGGCGACGGCGGTGGGAGGAGGCGCTCCGCTAAAGACCGGATCTCTCACCCCAATGAGATTGCTCAAAATCGAGCTCTCGTGCTTCGGCACGGGAGTACCTCAGTCGAGCACTTCTCAAAGGGGGATCGGATCCAAACCTCTCATCCAAGATCATCACAGATCTTGGAATCAAGCGCCAGGTCCCCTTTCTCTCGCCTCTCACCATCCCATGAGACGGTGTACTGCTTTGAGAATGGGGAGTTTATCCCTATCTACCTGAGAAAGGACCTGGAAGCAGACGGGCAAGAACGCTCGGTTCATAGTGCTCGGAAGAAGTCCCCTCCGAGACTTACAAAATCATGCGACTACCGTCCCCACCTCGAGGCCAAGAAGAAGGTCCTCAGCGAGGTCCATGTTACCCCGATGGGAGGGGACAAGGGGAAGCGTCACGTCTACCCAGAGGACGGGCGCGATAACAACAAAAATCGTGGGAGGGACGTAGAGCGAAATCCACCGAGAACCAACGACCGAACAAATCATCACCGTCACCAGACCGAGACAACGAAGCGCCGAACAGAACACTCCGGTCACAGTTCCGAGAAGAAGACACGGACGTCTGATGGGTTTACCATCCCCCCTCTTCCACCGCTCCCGAGCATGGACGAACGTTTGAGACAGCTGTCTCGATCGCCGTTCACCAAGGAAATCTCCTCTGCTACCCTCCCCGCCGGATTCACCTTGCCCAAATTCAGCCGTTACGACGCCTTGACCGATGCCTACAACCATCTTATCTATTACAGGCAAATCATCTCCCTCTACACCTCGGATCAGGCCATCATGTGCAAGGTGTTCCCTACCAATCTCGGTTCTCTCGGAGCCCTATGGTTCAATAAACTGGAAGAAGGCTCAATTGGGAGCTTCGAGGCCTTAGAACGAGCCTTCTTGTCTCGGTTCGTGACCAGCAACGCCCAGCGCAAAGAAGTCGACTCACTCCTCGGAATGAGGAAGCGTTCCGACGAGACCCTTCGCCAATACGCAAAACGCTACTGGGAGCTGTTCCACCAGATCCAGGGCTGTGACCAGGGCGTAGCCTCCACATCTTAACAGTAGGTATCAGTTCCTCACGAGGAATGAATTGGTTCATGCCTAGAACAAGCCTCCTAAAAGAGGTATACTGTATGCACTTTAATTTGTATCTTGTTCCGCAAAAGTTCATATCTCACCACAAAATTTATAATTAAGCACAATAATATTTGTATCTTGGACCACAAAATTCATATGTTAGAACCACGAAAATTATGAGTTTACATATTGGACCACAAAAATTCATATGTTGGACCAGATATCTTGACCCACAAAGATTTATATCACGAGTTACAAAAATTCCTATGTGTCCGTACTATACACACTAAACAATGGGTGGACCCGCAAAGATTTATATCACGAGTCGCAAAAATTCCTAGTGTGCGGTACGCACACCCTAAACAATGGGTGTGTATTGAAGCATCATCCATGTTCAAGGTTTTGTTGTATTTTAGCACTGATCTGTTATAATTCTCCATTTTTTACCATTCCGTTAAAGAACATAAAAGATCACAATCGTTATGATCCAATGTTGGGTCCAGTCCATTATTTGGTTGCAAACTCTACCCAAAAAAAGGGTCCCCTAAAGAACGTAAACAATTTCACCAAAACGTCACATTTGTACTCAACCGCAACATGAAAGCCGAATTTCTACAACTTATTGTGCGCAAACCTAGAGAGAATGTTGGTCGATTGGGACAACCTATCACACAAACTTTAGACTGCCAATAGCAAGAAAGTTTAAAATGATGGCGTACGCAATGCACGAGGCTCTCGCTCAAGTAATCGGAATCATTAGGCAATTTTCCACAACTTCTGCGACCGTACAATTTCCGTTGACATGAACCTGTGATGTACCACCATAAGAGAACTTATCATCACTCTAGAGCAGGACCTCTAATAACAAGACTAATATAAATAGTTGGATCTCAAGTTTGAAATCAAACACCAGAATGAAAGTCACATCTCTGCAGTATATACAAACATCTCATTTAACAGCTAAACTTTAGAATAATTGTCAATGAGAAATCAGGCAAATCTACTGTTTCCAACTTTATCCACTATACCGAGAGCTGGCTGCGAAAAGATTGAACTGAACTACAACCAGGTTTAGTTTGAATCCCCTTAATCTTCATCGTATCTCTAACCGTACCCACATCCTCCCATCTCTCAGCATAAGCATAAACATTTGACAAAGCAACATAGTCTTCACTCACATCACTCGACTCCACAACGCTTGGCTCTGTATGCTGTAACTGGAGAAGAATCTTCCCCACCTTATCCCCCAACACAACATCCCCATAAACTTTGCATGCATTAAGCAAACTCCTCCACAAAACAGTGTCCGGTTCCACCTTCATATCTTTAATAAAGCTGTATGCCTCTTCTAAGTGCCCTGCTCGGCCTAGAAGATCAACAACACAGCCATAGTGTTGTATCAGAGGCTCAATGCTGAATTTTCTCTCCATGCTGTGGAACAAACAAAGGCCTTCTTCGACAAGTCCAGCATGGCAGCAGGCAGAAAACAAGCTAGTGAATGTCACCGAATTGGGTTTTATACCATGATCTTTCATAGCTTCCAAAAGCTCCAGAGCTTCGTTCCCTTTCCCGTGGATGGCTAAACCAGTCGCCATAGCTGTCCATGTCAATACATTTTTCTCTTTCATTCTCTTAAATAAGTACATAGAGCTTTGAAGGCAGCCACATTTCGAGTACATGTCAACAAGTCCAGTACCGATGTATACATCCAGTTCCGGTCCATTAATTGCCTTCTCAATATACCCATGAATGCAAGTCCCGGTCTCTAAAACACCCAACTGAGAAGCCGCGGATAGAACACAAACCATAGTGGTATCATTTGGTCTCACTCCACTAACAACATCAACCAACATGTGCTTAAACAACACGAACGCATCACGCGCATATTCGCCAGACTTTACTTTCTGCGAACAATAGCCCTTTATCATGGCATTCCAAGAAGCACTACTTCTCACAACCATTTCATCAAACACTTGGCGCGCGGAACCCACATCCCGATTACTCGCATAGAAATGAACAGCAGTTGTTTGCACCATGATATTCGAAAAAAACCCATGTTTGATTACTCGAGCATGTACTTGTTTCCCTTCAAATAACGCCGAAACTGCTCTACGAGACCGAGCACAGGCTCCGAGCACAAATAAGTAAGTGAAATCGTCGAACAAGAGAGCAGATTTGGAGGCCCAGTTGGAGAAAAGAAGAAGTGAGTTTCTTGGATTGGTACACCTGATCAGGACGTTAAAGAGGTACGGATTTGGGTTATCGAAGTGGGTGAAAATTAGATGGGCATGAGTTGTGGCGATTGGGTTTGATAAGGCGCAGAGGCGTTGGATCAGTTGGGCAAAGATGGGAGGGGATTTGAGGCCATTGGTGAGGAGGTGGGCGTGGATTTGTTTGAGATGGGATAGGGATTTTGGATGTCTGAGTTGTAAGATAGAGAGATACCTTGGTATTGGAAGACTCTGCATGCATGCAGCCTGCAGGTGGTAAACTGGGAATGAGAATTTGAGATTGGAATTTGAGGTAAGCTTTTACATGCTGTTAGCTACCGTAAATGAACCAAGCAGTTCAGCCCTATTCCACCAACTCAAAAAAGTAAAAAAATTAGTTTATTTTTAAAACCGAGACAGTCACTTTCTCACAATACATCATATAAAATGCCGTGAAAAACCATAAAACTCTCTTAGCGGAACACCCCCGAATTCGTAGGCTATTAGAGATTTGACTCGGTAGAGGTTCATTCGTGTTTGATTCGGGTACTAAACGAACTGGGTATGAACCTCAATTTTAGGCTCGTTTAATAAATAAGACAAACCTGAACCTGATAGTATTCGGCTCGATTAGGCTCGCGAACACAGAGTATATATGTATATCTCATAGTAATTTCATATATAACCTTGAATATGTGTAAACTTTCACATGTACATAATAAAAAAATTATAATTTTTTTTTAATTTTTGGACTGAATTTTTTTTATAACTTGTACATGTATAAACTTATAAAGGGTCCGGCTAACGGGGCAATTCCATAAGTGTACTTTTTTGTACCCTTAACGGATACAATGTTGCACCTGTTAGCATTTCTCACTTATAAAAGTAATATAAACTTAATTTTTAATATGTTTTTATAATTTTGTTAATGTATGAACTTATTTCTATACAAAATAAAAAATTTATTTGAAATTTTGTACTTGTATGAGGGCAAGGGCATAAATATCGAATTTTCAACTCATTAAGTCTCGTGAACAAGTTCGAGTTTGACTCAAACCTAGGCAAGCTCGGCTCGTGTTCAATTAAAAATTTAATGAACGAATTAATCTGAAGATTCTAAAACTCGACTCGATTTGGCTCGTTTGCAGCCCTACTGTTAGCCTGTTTGGATGACCGGAATCTTGAGTAAGAATAAGAATATGATTACTGGGAATCAAATTCCTTGGAATTTTTTTGGGTAGGAATATGACTATGATTCCTGGGAATTTGATACCTAGAGGAATTGCATTTCAGTGTTTAGATTAATTCAGTAATCTTACACGGGAAACAATTGTTTTGGAAATTTATTAAACGTAACATTTCATTTTCTTAATGAATGAGCCACGAATCTGAGATTCCGGGAGTAAGAGAGGGATCAGATTCTCACTGGGAATGTTCCTCGTTGAATATGTCATCAGGATTCACAATCCTATTCCTGTCTCTGTCAAACATCGGAATCAGAAAAACCTGGCATCACATTCCCGTTTCTGTCTCTTCGAAATGTTGGAATCATGGGTAGAAGGCATCATATTCCCATTCTCCCTTAAGATTATCACCATCCAAACTGAGCCTTAGTGTATCCATAAAACACCTAAAAAGTAGTAACCGCATTTATAATGAATTTTGGGGAAAAATTTGTAAAAAAAAAAAAAAAAAAGGATGAAACAAAAGAAAGTAAAGACGGGTTTAAAAATCTCAAGCCGTTCAAAAAAAACTTACAAATCCAAGATGAAGCACCTCCCCTTACCGAACATAATAACTGAGATTTAGGAGTACTGAGTCAAAATCTGTGCCTTATATCAATGCAAATGTGGAATCTGCGTTCAAGCATCGTTTCCGGTAAGAGATGAGGATCTCAAGATTGCTCGTGAATAAAATTTTACTATCTTAAATTCGATGGCCCCGATTTTTTTATTGCATCGAAGCTGCTTTATTTAAGATTGGTATTGAAGTTGCGGAATGAAATGGGAATGAACAAGTGATATTGACTCTCTAGAATCGTTTGATACCCGTGAATCCCACAACACAAGTTCAAATCAAACATGTCAAATGGCTCTGTAATTGTTTCTCCGTCCAAAACATTTTCCAAAAGAAATGGAGAGGTGAAACTCAATCCGGAAGTTGCGGTTACATTTCCCAAAAGCAGCTCCTCTGCAGTCCACCTGAATTCTGAACAGTTAGACAAGCCATGGATCTCGTTTTAAACATTGAAAGCAGTCATTTTATAGGCCCATCTGGCTATACCCACACAATTTTGAGCACCGGACGGGTATCGCCACGTGGTACCCGTCGGCGCATCCAAACCGTCCAAAAACGCCAACGGGTACCATGTGGCGATACCAGTCCGGCGCTCAAAATTTTCTCCAAAATTTTGAACATAACTGATCAAAATCACGAGTTTATAGACATGCCATGTAGAAGGGAATTTGGTACTGAAAATGTGAGAATGATTTAAGTTTCATTTGGAATCTGAAATTTCTATTAAAAAGCATCAAAATCTTATTAAGTAGTGGAGTATTTCATATGGGGTAATCTTGAGGTGAAATCAAGTTTCAACCAGGCACGGCGACACGACAACAAATGCAACAACTATAGAAAATGCAGGTGAAACGAACAACGGGAATATTGAGGACATGATCCAATTACTAGCAACGTGAAACGTAATTTATCATTACTGTAACGGAACAACACCCTCTCTGAACAAATTGCTCATAATCCTACACGAACACATGGATATACCTCACAACCTTGGCTTAATTATTCAAATTGCATTCAAGATTTTGTTGAGCATAGGAGCAGCGTCCCTTCAAGGCGCCTTGGTCTTCTGGGGTGGAGGTGAAGGAAGCAACTGCATAAGAGAAACAAGGAACATGAGTACCTGAGAATAGAGATGAGAACAGTACTCGGTAGCTCTAAATTCCGAATCCCAATACCCCAGTGTAGTTTTTGGCTCACACAGGAGATATAAGTTTCTAAAAGTGAAAATTGAATAGCCGCAATTATATTTGAGGGCAGTTCTATTCCAGCCAGAAATCGCTAATGTTTCAAAACACACGTTCCAAAACATGATCCACTTTGGTTCCATAACCGTGAATTTAGAGTGCCAATGCGATCGCAACATTTTCTCTCTATTTATGTCCTCCTAAGTTTTCTCTTCTTCATGGAGTAGAAACATCAAATATAATGAACCAAAATCAAGGAAGTTCAGAATTTTGCAGACAATGTAAAAAAGGCTTCATAATGCTCGTGTTTTAACTGTTTATCAAAAAGCAATTTATAAATAAGGAATATATAAATAGTAATAGACTAACCTCTACAAGTCTACCCCCTTTTACCACTTTAAAAGCAAGTGGCACACCTGGACACATTTCCGGTCCACATACCAGAACGACCCGTGTTCTAGTTAACATTACAATGGTGATATTGGAAAATTCAAGACCAAGAAGTGAGGCGTATCATTTTCAGAAACACATCTATAAACCGACTCATATGAGAAATACCATGTCCTCCACCCCTTCCATCTAATGATGATAGCTAAATGCGTTTTTATGAACTGATTCCCCAAGCCCTAAGAGGTTAAGACAGTGTGTTGTTAACAAAACAGAAAGACGGCAACAATTTTTGAGTACCTGATAACACGAGATGAGAGAGCTGACAAATCCAAAGGCACCAGTAACACGGGCATTGACTTTCTTGGGTGCCAGTTGCAGCAGTCCAACCGCAACCACTATATCCATGGCTGCTTTAACCAGGGCCAAAGACCTCTCATTTGACTTCTTCAGTTTACTACGGTATTGCTCATTCTGCATTTCCAAAATGCAGAAAAAAAACATGGGAAAGAGGAATAGAGAAATTACTACACCCCCACCACGTATTAAACAAGTGCACGTTCCCGTAAAAAAAAAAGTACCTTATATTTATCAATATCCTTCAGATCCTTCTCTAATTTGTTCATTGATACGGAAAGCCTTCCAAGCTCTGCGGCCTGAAACGTGTATATATCAGAGGAAGGACATTTGACCGTTCTACTTTGTAATAAAGAATAAAACAAAACTGATGCAACAAAATAAGTTCGAATTACCCTTTTTAGACCTGAATTTGTCCATCTTCAAAATCCAATTAATCTGTCACTCAATTTTTCACCCTACCCCCTATAACATTTCAAATTTTCCGTTTGATTGTGCCCACATCATCTTAAAGTTCCAAAAAATGTCTCTCGCCACATTAACGGGTCTTGGACCAGATATAATGCTCTAAAGTTTGGATAGCCGTAAATTCTATTGGTTCATGGAGATACATCGTAACATCACCTCTTCACTACTACGCTCCATCTGAACAGATGATCTAATCACAGAGCCTTGAGATTGTAAAATTATTGAAACATTTCAAGCATTAGTGCTTTGTTAACTGCCACCGTAGTTGGTCTTGGACTAGACATAGGACTGTTCACAACAATCAATAGGCCATATATTCTATCTCCCTACTGAGACGATGTGTAATGTATATCCACTGGGGTGAGAAAAAATATTCAAACATCAATCCTTGTTAGCCTCATCATATCTGCATTACTTGCAAGTCCTATTCTGTGCGGCTGTGTGCCCCTTCAACACCACCTTTGGGAGATGCAGACAGTTAATCTAATAGGTCTACTCGTAACATCACTGCAAGTAATGTCAAGGTAAACAAGGACCTAATGGATACGCAAAATATACTCAACAAGTGTCCTTAATATGCTCTCTCAAAACCAAATGCTCTTTTCAAAGTCAAAAATAGTTCTATAATGGAGGGAGTAAATATAGGAAAAACAAACAAAGAGAGCGAAGCAGTGGCAAACCTCAACCAAGGTAGTGCAGATTGAGGAACCCATCCAACAATACAGGGATACCCTGCCAATTAGCTCCGCACGTTCTTTTTCCTAAACACAACACAGAAAATCGAAGGTCCTTGTGAGTAATTCTCTTGGGTTTTATTCGGATCAAGAATTCGTGGAGGAACGTGTTGAGGTAAAAGTTGCAGAGATGAAATATATCTTCAATCTGCGATGGGAAATCCCATATATTTTCTTTGTTGTTTGAGGTAAAAGATGAGGTGAGGAAACATATCTCCAATTTGCCAAGGGAAATCCACAACATTTTTTTACCATCCACAAATCCAGCTACAAATTCTTGATCCAAATAAAGCCTTCGATATCAGTGTATGAAAATGATAGTGTGCAAGGAAAAATCATTCCATACCTTATAAATGCCCGTCCTATTGAGCCAGACAATTTGGTCGAGAAACAAGAAACTAGACAACAGTGCATTTTTAGACTGAGAAAAGCATTGTGGTTAGAGGTGACAAAAAGTATATCATAAACAAATAGAAAGCTTTCAGTCAGCAAACCTTTTTGTACCTTGCCAAGCAAAATAAGTGGAAGGGGAGTTCCTGCAGGCGTCGGACTAATAAGAGCGTGCAAATCATTGACAAACTGCATTATCGAACAAACGTAAGATGAGAACAAGAAAATATGCCATACCACCGGAAGCGGTAAACATATTAATTTTTGCAATTTTCTCTGCAAAGTCAATTAACTACTTAAATTCCTTTCAAATCATATAAAGAAATACAATGCCTTTGATACATGGGACATTAGGCCAAATTGAATACAAAAGAATTTTGTCACATACAAGGTACTTAACTAAGAGATGAAGAAAGTTTGTGAAAAGACATTTATCAAGCTTATTACTAAAAGTACAACTGAGGTTGACCTTGAAAAGACGGAAAACTTTCCGTGCCAAGCTAGTTGTTTTGTCAACATTTTGGGCCGTGCCAGGCTCTCCATTGCTTAAATATTTTGAACCATATTGTATAGCCCTACATATCTTGTCCCTGGCTTCAGCTTTGTTCAAATACAAAACCACGAGACCAAGTTCTGCTCTGGCTACATCTAGTGTACTCATTTTATCTTTTGTTCAGCTGTAAAGTCAAAGCACCTCATTAGTTAGTCCAAAAACCCAGAGAAAATATGCAACCTGATAACACGAGCAAATACCCTACAGTCCACATAGTTTCAAGATGGAAACATAAAAGCATACAAACCAAAAGAAAACATGCACCCCGATAACGCGAGCGAATACTCAATGTAGTTTCAAGATTCAAAATAAAAGCAAACAAAAAGAGATGATACAGGCACAACAATGCTATGGGTACACCACACATGCACACCAAGGCGATGTGCCTTGGTGTGCATGTGGTGTGCATAAATGGGGTACCCATATCATTTTCCGATACAAGCATGATGAGATGACTATAAGAATCATGCTTTATGGTACTCCATCCATCCCAAATTCCTCGCCCCCTAAGAAAAGTCGTGCAATTTCGGATTGAAAAATAAAGTACTTCTACGCATCATTTTTTTAGTTTCTTTAATCCAAATTAAAGTACTTGATGAGATCTTTGTGGTGCAAAAAATTTAAAAAAAAAAAAAAAAATAGTAATGCACGAAAATGCTTTATTTTTTTACTACCTCGAAATTGCACGACTTTTCATAGGGGTCCAACAATTAGGGAACGAGGGAGGACAAGATCCAGGGAAATTACGCACAATATGTTTTGACTGCAAAAAAAAAAAAACCAATATGTTTGCTAAAGTTCGATACGCATAAGAACAAGGAAAGATAAAATTAGTAGTTAACTAAATCATGAGATGGTAAAGTTGGATAGAAATTGATAACGAAAGTATGGAAATGCCCATAGAAGACCAATCCAAATTGTACAAAGAGTGAAATTGTGTACATTGAGAGTTAGTAAGTTATGCCAGGGGAATGGATTGACCCAATTTTACATGGAAAAAGATCATACCGGAACGAGGAACGGGAATGGGCACGGAAACGTAGCACGCAACACGTCTAAATTGTGGTAAGCTAGGGGTAGGCTTCTAGAAATGAAAATTTTGAACTTACCTTTCCAACCAATAAATATATAGTTAAAAACTTAAAATAAATATTTTCCCCCAAACTATTCATGCAAAACACATTTCCAGGAATATGATGACTGTTTTTTGCATTTTTTCGCACCAAAATTCCACTCTCTCTAGATTTTACCTTAATGAGTTGATTTTTTAGGAAAACTTTAGACATCGCTTAGATTGCTAACTTTACCGTTTTCGAAAAAAAGTGAACCAACTTTCGGAATGTTAGTACCAAAATGTAATTCGCTAGGACAGTAGCGTGCCCTGGTAACAGAGGATTGACCAAACTTTAAATGGTTTAAGATAGAGACTAAAGATATACTATTAATTTTTTGTTGAGCTAAAATAACAGCTCTTCATCAATCTGAATAGCTCAACAAAATTCATGATGTCGTATCCAAGCAATTGGAACCAGGATTTCTGAGTTGGAGAAAGGTGCCAAATTAAAGTCTGTGCTTGTAAACAAGAGAAATAGGGAAACTACGATGTGAATCATTAGATAACATAAATTACAAGCCACATCTCCACGAATACTAAAGTTGAATCATTAGACAACATAACGAAATCTTCCAATTTCCACCACATATAAAATGCTTCTTCAACATCTCCCACCATCATCACTGGCATGTTCTCCAATTTGTAGATAATTATAAACCTTAATCGCATGTCAACTTTTTTAAATTCAATAACATTCCCTAATCACCAAAATAACGACAAAAACCAACGAAGAGAAAGGCTTTAAGCTTGACAAAACACTTGCAACCTTCTGCAATCATTACATGGATTTTCGGAACGAACAAAACAAGAAATCACTAAATTTCCAATTTGTTTCTCCCCGTAATTGCCTTACCGATAAAAGAGAGAGAACCACAAGACAGACAACCGATACACAAAACCAAGTCTCAATACTGTCATACATGAAGCAGAACGAAGAGAGCAAGTCCCAAAATGCTACTATTTACCAATCAAATCAGACAGAGAAATGAAATCGCTATAACTATTCAGCAATCTCATGAAAACACGATAAAAAAAAATACAGAGAGTTACGTAACCTCAACTCGAAATCAGCAATCAAATTGAAAAAACTAGGGCTCGTGAATTCGATATACAGGATTAATACATACATGTATACATACATAGAGAGAGAGAGAGAGAGAGAGAGAGAGAGAGGTCTTACCGGGGGAAGTGCCTGAGCTTGAGCCTCGAAATCCACAAAAACTTTGGTTGGCTCTCTCTCTCTCTCTCTCCAAAAATTGAGATAGTCTGTGTGTATGATTTATCTAAACTGATGATGCAATTGATAAGGGCTTGTTTGGTCCTCTCTTTCCCTTCCTAAAACAAACAAACAAAAGTACTAGTACTGCCGATTTAATGGTACGCTGGGGTGAACGTTAACTGATAGATAAGCATCGAACGTAATCGCTGACAGCCGTCTCGTCATCTCACGATTACAGCCCTTCGTTTTCCTCGGGCAATTCATCTTGCGGTTCTCATTTTCTGATTATCCTGGGGGGATTTTTTGGTATTTCGAGGTGCCTTTCTTTCATGATGACGATGATGATGAGTTTCCACTGCGTATTTTTTCTCTTGGTATTTTAAATTATAAATTGCCCAATCAATTGGTATGCGTAAAGGATAATAAATACAATTGATTTAATAATTTATAATACTATAAAATATCAAAAATATCGTAGTAGAAACTCACCTGCTTTTTTTTCTCCCTTGAAAAATGACCAACTCTATGTATTAGGGAAACACGTCTATTTTTTCTTTCCCTACCTCCCTCGATTGGACTATTATTAGGAAAAAACTTGCATGCCGAACGGGTACCACATGACGGTACCAGCTCGGCATGCAAGTTTTTCTCTATTATTAGTGATGATAATTTCGTCAGAACCGTATCGAATCAATTGGTGTGGTTTTTAACCGTAGTTTAGATTTGGTTTTTGATTTAGAAAAATCAGCCAGTTCATTTTAGTATATGATAATATCGCACCAAACACGAAACTGAATTGTAATATATATCTTATGAACACACATATATGTATTATGTAATGTGTGTGTGTATATATGTATACATATACACTGTATGGATATTTAGGGCCCGTTTGGGAGCCCAATTTTTTTTGCATTTTGCATTTGGATTGTGAGTTATTAGTTTTGAATTGTGGTCAGAATAGATTATAAATCTGGTAGAGTGTTTGGAAGAGATATGTGCATAATAGATTTTGCAACATGGTAAAAAATATTATAAATTTGTTTTTTTACCATGTTGGTTACTTATTATGGTATCCTTATATGTCTATGAATTACCCTTTAATATTCATGATTAATTAATAATAGTTTGTAAAAATATATTCATATTTAATTCTAATTATTATTAATTAAAATATCATTTGCAATATTATTAATCAAAATATTTCGAATAATTTTGTAATATATAGATTTTGCAATTATTAATTGGAATATTATTAATGCAAACAATGTTCGAATAGGCTTTGCATTATATAGATAATGCAACTATTAACTGAAAATACTACTAATTAAAATATCATTTAAAATATTTTCAATTAAAATATTTTGAATAGATAATGTAGTTATTAATTAAAATATTGAATAACGGCATGGGTAATATGGTCATTTCATTCAAAGGGTAATCCCATAATGCAAAATGAGAATTCAAAAGTACCTCAGGATTGATTATCAAATTATGTCTCTATTGTGTAATTTGGAGAATGCATTATACAATAATGCAATTTGGAAAATTGCAACCAAACACCCATAATCCAAAATGCATAATGGATAATGAGGGCTCCCAAACGGGGCCTTAGTGTCTTTAAGCTCCATGTCTATTAATTTCTAGGTTTTTTTAGATACTTTGTTGTTGAATATTTTTTGCCAACGTTGTATACATTAATGGGTGATTAAGGGGAAATTAATGAGTTAACAACTAAAGAGAGTTAGAAGTCTTTCCATAGACTCGAACCCATACCTTATCTCTTGGAAGACTAGAGGTAAACCAGATAAGCTAAGAACCACATTTTTTGTTGTTGGATATTTAGTGTCTTTAATTCTATTAAAAATATTCTTTAAGCCAAGGGGTACCCGGAGAGGAGGTTAAGAAATAAGAATGTCATAACAAGATAAATTGATAAAAACAAGTGGAGCAACTCCAGCCCTTACTCAAAACCAAAACCAAAACAAGATTTGAAATTTGGGTAAAAACACCAAAAATTCACCTGCAGTTTTTGAATCAAAACTCATATCAAATCAGATCTTACTCAAATCTTTACTTGAATTGAAGGAGTACCAAACCTTTACTCATATTTCCCACGGTTATTTTGTGGTGGTATATGTCACAGAAAGAATTTCGTCGTCTCCATTGTCGACTCCAACTAGGTTAAAGAATACAGATCCAGAGGCTACAGAGGTCGTCGGTTGTAGTTTGTAGTGGTGGGGTGGTCGGACATCAAGAGAGAAAGGGACAAACGCACAGATCGAGATAAAGAGAGAAGCACAAGAGATTAAAGAAGGGGGGGGAGACCTTTTTGCAGTCTTGGCAGCGGCGAGCGGCGGAGGACGGTGGTTAGGGTTAGAAATATGAGTTAGGGGGTGTTTGGCAAACTTATTATCTCCTTTTCCACTTATCATTTTCTAATTATAGGTGTTTGGAAAACAAAACTCAAAACTCATTGTCTCAAAACTCATTCTCAAAATTTGACATTAGAGAATAGAAGTTAAAAATAGGCAGTGAGGAGGTTTTTGATTTCTCATTTTCCACTTTTTCCATTTTGATTAACAATAAGACCTACAAAATGTATTCTGTACATATCTCTCAAATACTACTCCTGTTGCAAAATGCATTCTGCACATTTCTCTGAAACACTCCTACCAAATTCAAAATACATTATAACCATAATCCAAAAAGCTAAAAAGTTGAAAATGAGGCTACCAAACACCCCCTGACGAAGATGTTGATAGCAAATGGAATGAGTAAAAAATTGGGTAAGGGCTGGAGATACTAGCCCTTAAGTAGTAATTTCTTAGAAAATGAATATGGCCATTTGCATAATTTGGCACCAAAAAGTAATTTTGTGCCAATTTTTAGCACGTTGATTCTATTTTAGAACCAAAAAGTCCTATTTTAATTACCTTTTCCTCTATCTCATTTTCCCTTACTTTTTCAATCCCAATTCAACTACCTACCTTCCCAATCCCCTTTGATTCAAGCTTTATTTTTTATTTTATTTTATCAACACTATCACATACACAGAAAATATATTCAGGATTTGAAAATCAATGGCCCAGATTCACTTAGAGTGAATCTAAGTGAATCTGGGCCATTGATTTACACATTTTGGGTACCTAGACTTTCTGGCGGTGATGTGATTAAAAGGTATAAAGTACAAATTATAAGTAAACAAGTAAAATGAATTGGTGATGTCGCAAGAACGGCTATAGCGATCATTGGTTCCGCATACAGATTTAATTTTAGAACTTTGCTAGGATTATATAGTACACAAAAAGTGTTTCCCAAGATCATCACAAGCTTGTGCATTCCCCCTTCATCCCAAAAAATTACTTTTAAAGTACTCATGTTGCATACAGAAGACAGATGCTCGTAAAAACAACTCAACCCACCCCACCCTAGAAAATGAATACAAAATACAAAAGCCAATATTGAAGGGAAAAAATAAAGATAAAACCCTGATTCAGATACTATAAATTTAATATTGCTAACTAGAGGTTCCAAAGATTACAGCAAACTTGTGCATTCTAGTTCATCCGACAAACTAATCTCAGTACTTTTTGTTTCATACAGATAATGAAACAAGAAAGCAAAAACAACACAACACTGCATTATACAAGAAGTGTCTCATCCCTTTTCCTATTTCCTGCTGAACAAACTCCTCAACTTCCCTCTCTCCAACCGCTCGAGCAGCTTCTTCGCCCCCGGAACGTCCATCTCACTCAGCTTCTTCAAGTACCCAATCGCACCGTAAGAAATCATCAGCTTCTTACATCTCTTGCTCGATGCGATCGACGCGAGGCATGAAACAGCGTACTTCTTCGCGGTATTTTGAGGGCTCGAATCGAGCAACTGGACCAAACTAGGCACACATTTCTCATCCCTTTTCACTTCTCTCCTGTTCTGTGAAAAGGTCACTAAACTCAAAATCGCTTGTGCAGCAACTTCCCTGGCACCGTTGGTCTTTGCCTCCAGCATTGTCACAAGAAGGGGAATGCACCCATTTTCGCCCACCAATTTCTTCATCTCCGCGGAGTTGGAAATCACACAAATCGCAGATGCAGCGGCTTTCTGTGCACCGGGGGATCCGGATTTTAAAACGTGAACCAAACGAGGAATAAGGCCTAAAGAAACCAAGACATCAATGGAAACTGAGCCTATCAAATTCCTCAATGCCCCGACTGCTGATTCTTGGGGCAATGGCCCGTCGAGATATACTAACAAGCTTCGAATCCCACCTTCTGAAATAACATTTCTTCGGAGAATTTCGTTGCTCGAAGTGAGATTTTGTAGGCATTCGGCTGCATACTCTTTCGATCCCAACAAAATTCCACAATCAAGGAGATTAATCATAACCTTTATAACCCCTTCTTCGGCTAAAGTCTGCCTCACTTCCGGTACAACAGATATATTTTTCACCGTACAAGCGGCTGCAGCCTGTGAAATAGAGTCGCCAATACTACAAATCTCGATCAGTGGCCGGACGCCGCCATTTCCGACGATCGAGCGGGCGGTTTCCGGTGACATCGACAATCTCTGGAGAGATATCGCCGCTTTCTCTCTCCCCACCGCGCTACCAGACTCGACGAGTCTAATGAGAGGTGGTAAAACGCTTTCTGAAACAAGCCAATTCTCGCAACTACCGGATTCTGCAAGCGAGCAAATAACTGTTACGGCCTTTTCTCGGATTTTAGGAGAAGTAGCGGTGAGCAATTGGACTAGAGCCGATATATTGCTTCGCCCCAGGACGGACAAAATGGTCTTTTCATCCTCCTTCATGAGCTCAACGAGGGTGTCCAGAGCTTTGTGTTTGGCCTCTAAATGCCCGATTTGAAGACGAGCGAGCAATTCCCTTATATTTCCGTGACTCAAAGACTCAGTATCTGTAGCACTTGAAACAGTTTGTGAGGGAAAAGTGACCTCACCGAGCACTCCCGTTTTGATCAACAACCCACAGTCGCGCAAATTCAATTCCAACCTCCCACTCAATGCATCGAGATCGCTCTGCATTTGAAGCTTCCCTTCATATTTTTCTTTTGTGCATAGCTCCGCCAATTTGATCGATTCCTTCAAAGTCTTTGAAACAGCCTGCAGTTGTTCTTTGCATAGGGTGTTTTTGGAGAAGCAAGGGTGGCTCGATAAATCCGACAAACGGGAGGGGATTTGCTCCAGCTTCAAAACTATCACCTTCCATCTACTTGGAAACCCCTTGACCTCCTTTGCTTTGTCAAGTGCTAATGGAACTAGATCTTGGGCACGTGATAACCACTCTTCAACCGTAAGGGTATCGGCTGAAACATCACTACTACCTTCTTCCACCATGGTTTCACTACGGGCGTGGATCAAACTTATAACCAGAGCTGCAGAAATTGAGAAATTGAAGTTTGTTCAGAAATAGAGCACTAACCCAGATCAGAGAAATACCAGATGTGGTTTTTCTTGACACAAAAAGATTCGATAACGCGATTACAAGAGGCATGAATTCAAACAGACGATCAAAAAGTACTGTAAAAATAGATGTGATCTTCACACATTAAATGAACTGCAAAATGTGAATGGATCAAACATTGCTGCAAGTAGAAAGATAGATTAACAGGAAAAGCTACTGAGACAGAAAGATTATTAAAAAGCTGTGGGCCGGTAGCAATTATCAAACATCACCCACGCCCTCTTTTTATCATGATTCCATGGTAACGGATCAAAGCCATAAGCCATTACAAAGCTGCTGAAATTTTAAAATTCAGAGATAAAAAGTGAACAAATTTGAGACATAAGTTCAATGAGATGAGTGGACAATAAAAAAGATGAGATTTTTGCAGAGGAAATGAACAGTAAATGGATCAAAATGATTGATGGGGAAGAGTAGAGTTTAGAGAAACCAAACTTTGAATGTGGGGAGACCCATATTAAAAAAAAAAAAAAAAAATCAATCATTTAAGTCAAAGAAAAACTAAAAGATGTGGAGCAGTTGCAACAATTCAGACATTTAATTATTGATTTAAACCAACAACTGATCAAACAAACTAGATTAGCTTTCGAGAATCTTGCATGATCACATTTTTTTTCAGCTTCTTGTCTGAAAACAAGAATCCGACAAAAAAAAAAAAAAAAGAGTAAGAAGTACCCAATGAATGCCCCACGAGACCTATCAAAACTTTTGGCAAGTAATCATTCAAGGCAGATCCACATGAAATAGTAGAAATTAAAACCCAATAATGACCACATATATATAGAACACGGAAAAGCTTACACTTTTCCTCGAAAAGTATTGGTCAATTCTTAGCTTGATCCTCAGAGTTTCAATTACATCCAATTTAGACCCTCAAATTATTTGTAAGATCCAATGGATTACTAACAGCAGCTAACTGCGTGTTTAGCTAACTTTGTATTTTTTAATAGCCTAGGGTGTCCTACACGCGCACCTCAATTTATCCTGAGGATGAATCCAATCCTCCACAAGCGGGGAGCCGATTGAAACTTCGTTTAGTAAACTGATGGAAAGCGCCACGTGATCTCACGTTGTTTTAGCTCAACCCAAGCCCGTGAGGCCGCGACACTTTCCATCAGCCAATTGAGCAATTAATTGTCCAAAATCACATGCATGTATCAGGCTTGTATGATGATAGCTCAGAAATTAAATGAAATTAAATAACAGCTGATAATAATGAAAGAAAGAACAAAGACCTTTCAACGGTTGCCGTCCAAATAAGGGTGTCGGTGTCACAAATGCCCTCCCCCAAGAAACTGGAAATTTTAATTTAATTTAAAATTCCCGAATGACTTACTGATTTGCAACAAAATAAATTGGGCAATATAGTGGACGTAAAGGGTATAATAGTAACTAAAGAACCAAACTTTACTTAACAACTCGGATTTGTTCACTAGTGCAGTGGACTAGATCTGATCCAATGGTAAGATTAGGTAAAAAGGAAAGCTGAATTGACATTACTATCCCCCAGAAGCTGTGTATGTAGACTGTAATGGGAGAAAGGGAGACAAAGACTTGGCTTTGAAGTGAAGATAGGAGGAGTCTCTATCTCCAGTTGTATGTATATGTAGAGTGCATTCAAATTTTTTAAATGGGACCAACCACATGTGCAGAAAACAAATAGTAACAGGAAAGCGAGATATAACTGTGAGTTTTTGCTACGGTATTTTTCGCATTTTTGGTGGTCTCTATATGTTATAAAATTAGATAATGTATGTGATGAGAATGAATGGATTTAACAACTCGTGGTTTGAGAATGACCAAAAATACCAAACTCAGCCTAAATGCACAGATAAAAGTACCTAAAAAATGTAGTGGATTGGCCCTTTCACTGTCATTCACAGTGTTAACCTTTATTTTAGCCACCCAAGATTAAATGGAATCCACAGCTTCTGGAAGCTGAAAAACAAAAAGTTTTGAAGGTAACAATTAACAAACAAGATCAAATAGCCTAGTAGATAGAGAGAGTGCTTGTAGAAGAGGAAAAGATTAAGCAAAAAATGGAATACACAGCTAGGAAAACCCATGAAACTAAAATGAAAAAAAAAGGGTTTATCAAAGAGGAAACAAAAAGTTAATTCCTTTTTTCTCCATGAAGCAAGTTAGCAAAGAAAGGGAGCAAAGGCAAGTTCAGGAACTAACCTTTAAGACTCAGAATGAAGAAATTGATCCTTTTTCCAGCAGAAAGCAACTCACAAACAGATAATCCCCAAATCTCTCTCTCTCTCTCTCTCTCTCTCTCTCTAGAAACCTATCAAGAATTGGATCTTTAAATCTCCCACGACACTCCAACCCAGAATTAGTTTCTAAGAAAAAGGAAAACCCAGAAGAAGTGATCTTCAAAACTCTCTCTCAAGAGCAGAAACGAGAAACCCAGAAAGCTATTTTGCTGAAGAAGAAGAAGAAGGGTACATCATCAAACGGTCGAAAATCAGAAGAAATTTGAATTGGGTATAATTAAACCAAGAAATTAAAGCAAATATCGAGGTTGGTAACACAAGAAGACAAGAGACAGAGAAAGAAAACAATCGCATTCAAAAATCAAAAAATCCTTTCTTCAACTCTCTCTCTCTCTCTCTAGAAATGTCAGAAGCTGCTCTGTTCTGTCGCCTGGATTCTCCCACTAGAAAATAAACTACGAATATAATTTTACACAGTGGTGGGGGAGAGAAGAACAGGGGGAGGAGAGAGAAAGGGGGAGTCGGTTGTGTTCGGACAAGCACCTTAAATGTCGAGCTAGAGAGAAGATCCGACGGCTATTAGTCGGGACAGGGGAGTGGATCTGACCGTTGGGATTTGTTGAAAATTCGGAAGTGTGTTTTTTTTTTTGAATTTTCTAGATTACCGAGGTGGTGACGTGGCGGTTCTTGACACATGTGTGGTGGGGACCGCTTAAAGTTGTACACTTTGGAAGTAAAGTGGCACGTCTGAAAGTGTAAAACACATTGACAAGATTGGTGGCACGAGTGCTAGAGAAAATGATGAATACACCACACCGGAGTTTAGATTTTATTTTCGACTGTCAGAGCATGCATGCAGCTCGATTAATCTTTTTCTCCGATTTGGTCGTTATTCATATTTCGTGGAAATTACCTCTTCTGTCCTATTACAAGTGTCTTTTACGGGGATCGATCTAAGAAGTCAATATTAGTCCTTGCGTTTTGATAGTTCACTAAGAAATTACATGTAATTTTTAAATTAAAAAATAATGTATTCACCAATATAAATTTTGAATTTTTTTTGCACCGTATTAAAGTTCCTAATGAGATCTATCAAACAAGATCTATATTGATTAGAAAATTATTTTTGTAAGTAGGAGTAAATTATTTTGTAATTTGAAAATTGCACGTAGTTTCGTAGTGGATTATCAAATTGGAACAGAGGGAGTAATGTTTTACTAGATAAATTAACCTTTAAAACTGTGAAGTTAATTAAATATATTTAAGTTGTTTGTAATGAAACTAAAAAATATGTAATATGAATCGTGTTTGATAGTTATCAATTAATTTTATTATACAAAGTTTTCAAAGTCATAAAAACGTTATAAAGTTGTAAGAGGTAAAATCACCACGGATACGTGGCACTCGAGAAAATGAGACACGTGAAGAAAATGGTCGAATTTCGAATTGGAAGCCAAAAGAAAGGAAATTTTTCTAAGGCATGAAACTCAATACCCGCAGGGGGAAGGACTCTCGGGCGGGAACACTCACTTATTTTCATAAACTAATGTTAAGTACCCCATTTCGGAAACAATGACAGTACCAAAATTGTGAAATTACAATCCTATCAAAATCTCACCCCCACTTTTAGTACAAAGGCGAAAAATGATATGTTTTTTTCTCCGAAGAAAAGGGTCGAAAGACAATCTTCCCGTGCTCGAAAAGATCATCCGATTAATCTGGGGGACAATTACCTGGACTTTTTATCTGCCAAATCGAAACTTCCCAAAAAGTTACTTTTCTATACTTAGCCAAATTTTTGAGTGACAGACAGGGTGCCTCGATCAAGAGGCGACCCAATAGTGACATGACCTATACCATTCGAGTCTTGGATGAGAGAGACGATGAGTCGGTTGTGTTCGGACAAGCACCTTAAATGTCGAGCTAGAGAGAAGATCCGACGGCTATTAGTCAGGACAGGGGAGTGGATCTGACCGTTGGGATTTGTTGGAAATTCGGAAGTGTTTTTTTTTTTTTTTTTTTTCTAGATTACCGAGGTGGTGACGTGGCGGTTCTTGACACGTGTGTGGTGGGGACCGCTTAAATTGTACACTTTGGAAGTAAAGTGGCACGTCTGAAAGTGTAAAACCCATTGACAAGAATGGTGGCACGAGTGTTGGAGAAAATGATGAATACACCCCACCAGAGTTTAGATTTTATTTTCGACTGTCAGGGTGTTTAGGAGCAGCATACGTACAACTCGATTAATCTCTTTCTCCGATTCGGTCATCATTCATTTTTCGTGGAGTTGTTTTACACCGTAACAAATTACCTCTTTTGTCCCATTATAAGTTTCTTTTACGGGGATCGATCTAAGAAGTCAATATTAGTTCTTACGTTTTGATAGTTCACTAAGAAATTACGTACAATTTTCAAATTAAAAATAATGTATTTCCCAATATAAATTTTAAATTTTTTTTGCACCGTATTAAAGTTTTCAATGAAATCTATTAAATAAGATCCATATTGATTAGAAAATTATTTTTGTAAGTAGGAGTACATTATTTTGTAATTTGAAAATTGCACGTAGTTTCGTAGTGGACTATCAAATTGGAACGGAGAGAGTAATGTTTTTCTAGATAAATTAACCTTCAAAACAATAAAGTTAATTAAACATATTTAAGTTGTTTGTAACTTCCAATATGAAACTCAAAAATATGTAATATGAATTGTGTTTGATAGTTATCAATTAGTTTTATTATACAAAGTTTTCAAAGTCATAAAAACGTTATAAAGTTGTAAGCGGGAAAAATCACCACGGACGCGTGGCACTCGAGAAAATGAGACACGTGAAGAAAATGGTCGAATTTCGAATTGGAAGCCAAAAGAAAGGAAATATTTCTAAGGCATGAAACTCAATCCCCGCAGGGGGAAGGACCCGCAGGAGGAGCCCACAGGGGGGGTGGGGGAGGGAACACTCACTTATTTTCATAAACTAATGTTAAGTACCCCTTTTGGAAACAATGACAGTACCAAATTGTGAAATTACAATCCTATCAAAATCTCATCCTCCCACTTTTAGTACAAAGGCGAAAAACGATATGTTTTTCTTTGAAGAAAATGGTCGAAAGACAACCTTCCCGTA
Organism: Gaultheria prostrata; assembly: GCA_036023075.1. Lineage (NCBI taxonomy): Eukaryota > Viridiplantae > Streptophyta > Magnoliopsida > Ericales > Ericaceae > Gaultheria > Gaultheria prostrata. The sequence goes on from JAXBDA010001305.1 coordinate 27,405, forward strand.
CTCGAAAAGATCATCCTATTAATCTGGGGAACAATTACTGGGACTTTTTATCTGCCAAATCGAAACTTCCCAAAAAGTTACTTTTCTATACTTAGACAAATTCTTGAGTGACAGACAGGGGTGCCTCGATCAAGAGGCGACCCGATAATGACATGACCTATACCATTCGAGTCTTGGATGAAAGAGACGATGATGAAGGAATCTATTATGATTTCCTAGGATTTTGGGGCACGACGAAGAGAGACGTCGGGCCTCTGAAGATGATCCGACCTGGACGATGTGTCCGCCCTCAGCCGACTTGGCAGGGTTAGAGGGGAGGCCATTTAGAGGCTTGGTCGCTGTATTGGCACAACCGAGCAGGTCGTGACCATGCCGCTAGCGCGGTGATGGTGAGTTAGAGCTTTCAACCGTGCCCGATAGTGGCAACGGCGAGACCAAAGGCAAACCTTGACCACGACGTACACTTGGGATTACTGAAGATTTTGTGGTTTGGTGGCTAGGAATAAGGGTTCGTCACGGAGAGGTATCCTCGGCATAATAGCCGCGGGGGCACTCGCGGAGTATCACCCGGGGGACCCTCCTTCGAATTAATACATCAAGTATAATAATTTAAATTGGGACAGATGGAGTAATTAGGATTATTGAATTCCTTTGATTATTTACCCTCCTTCAAATTAATACACCGACTATAATAATTTGGATTGAAGTATTTTTGTTTTTTGGATTATTAGATTATGTCGCTCTAAACAGCCATGGTGCAAACTAGTAGCTTTAGCCCAAACAGGCTGAAGTATTGCTCGTCAAGAGTAATTCAATAATTCTACTTGACATTTTTTAGGCCTAGACATCCCAAAGGTTTTCATTTACTGCGTTTTTAAGTATTGTGAAATACTAATTTTATTGAGTTAAATTACAATAGTATCCATTTATACCACTGTATCTATTAAAATTGAGAAACTCTCAGCACTTGACTACTTTTTTACCAACGGTATTTTTACCTGATAAGAACAAGTCCAACACTGACTCAATTTTAAACTCACATTTGAGTGAAATTTTGAGTAAAAGCTCAATCTGATATGGCCAACTCCAGTCCTTAAACTCAGATTTTCTAGGGTTCCGCTGCCATCACCACACGCCGCCTCTCGCCGCCACCATCTGCCGCCACCGCCTAACCAGGTCTCCCTCTCTCTCCTGTGACTCTCTTCTTCCATGACGATCGACCACCCGAAACCGGGGTTGACGGTGAGCAACCTCCCGATCTGTGTTCCACGACGAGCGATCTCACTCTCTTCTTCCACGACGAGCGACCTCACTCTCTTCTTCCACAACGAGCGACCTCACGATCTATGTTTTGCTACCCTTGCCGGAGTTTACGGCAACGGGTTCCGGCGGAGTTCCGGCGATGAGCACCACCGCCTGGTTATTGTTGGAAATTTGGGTAAAGGGTTGAGTTCCCCTTGATTTGGGTAAAGATCTGAGTAAAACTCAATTTGGGTTGAGTTTGAGTCAAAGACCGGAGGTGAGTTTTGGGGGTTTTTACTCAGATTTTGAATCTGAGTTTGGGCTGAAGTTCCTCTAACACAACGAAAACTAACATAATATGAGCCACAATGATTTAATACATTACGGATCCGGGGTGGGTGTCGTACGGTAGGTGTTATGCGCCGTAGTTTTGCTTGATTTTTGGGCATACCTCTAAAGCTTCAAAGGGCCTTGTTTGGAGGAAGAAAAAGCACTACAAAGTGCCTACACCCTACACCCAAATCCCAAAGTGCCTAAACCCAAACTGCCAAAATTCAAATGCCTAAACCCACTATACCCTACCCCAAAGAGCTTAAATTCCCTAAAATTGAACCCCTAAAATTGAACCTCTAAATTAACTCTCCAAACAGGCTTATTCTTTAGAGGTATACCAATAAAATGAGCAAAACGACATAGTTTTACCGCACAACATGTCATTACAGATTCATTACAGATCATTACACCCGTACAACAAAATATTGTTCCAATTCATGATTTAAATTCAAAACTAACTTATTTCTTTTACCAAACACTTCATTCTCTCACAATATATCAGTTTGAAAAACTGATTTAAGCTAATTTATGACGTAAAGTGATTTTAAAATTGACTTTAAGCTGAAATAATAATGGACTTAATGGAGTAGTTGTTAGAACTACGAACAAAAAAGTACTACCAAACAGGTCACGAAAAGACATAAAATGAAGGATTGGTTTTGCAACTATTGGAGAAAAAATTTGATAATGACAAATCATTTGTCTTGCTTGTGGATCGTGGAGAGCCTGGCAAAAACATTTTGAGCCACACTTTCTTGATTTTGGTCATTATATCATGGGGAAATTACATTAAACACCCCTAGACTATGGTCGGTGAACGAGTTGCCCCCTTCATCTATTAACTCGGATACTTAGCCCCCTTCAACTATTATCCCGCTGAAATGCGTGGACGACCCTAACGGAAATTGTGAAATTACATTTTTAACCATCCATCTAAAGATGTCAGGGGAAACGCTTAAAAACCCTCTTTCGATAATGTCATCCATCTATTGTATTTTAATGAAATTTTTACATGTAATTTTCACTAAAAGACAGAAAAAAAGGTGCATGCATCAAAAAATAATGTGTGAATCATTTCACTATCTCACTTTCTAGACATTTGACACATGCAAAACCCCAGTCAAATTATGAAATAAAACTAATTTGAGCTACAGCCAAGAGTGTTCATTTCGGATTTTGAAAACCGGTTATCACAAACCTTCTCAAAATTGGTTTTCAAAAACATTAAACGAGTTTCAAAATACATTTGAACTTGTGGAGAAGAAATTCAAAATACAATTGTGCTTGTGGCTGCACCACGGATGGGGACTCCCTAAATCTCGAAACCATTTAAGTATTAAAGGAAACGGACTAGCAACTTACACAATAGCAGTACAAAAAACTTACCCAGAAAAGTGTCCATAATTTGAAATCAGTGGCTCAGACATGAATCTGAGCCATTAATTTCAAAGTCTGGGCACGTTTTCTAGCATTTTCCCTCACAAAACACTACATAAGCAAAAAACTTACCCAGAAAAAGTATCTAGAATTTGAAATCAGTGGCTCAATTTCTTTCTAAAAAAATCAACTTTGCAGATCACTCAACTTCCGAGACAGTTTTCCATCATCTTTTTCACAAGTGGTAGAAAGAATCAACTTTGCAAAGTACCTTTAAAAAGTTTCAGAAAATGTTTTCTAGGTGTTTCTATTGAAATTAGACGAGTTATCCACAAGGAAAAAAAACACCTGAAGAAACGAAGATCCATCAATCCACTAAGGAAGAAAAAATTCCAAACCTGCACAAGACTAAAAATACACCATGACCTTCCTAACAACCCTTGTTGTTCACACTTCACAGTTTCACTTTGGATAAAGACTTGACACGAATGGGGTCGATACCCGTGGGCAGGGCCGGCCCAAGCGTTTTAAGTGCCCTAGGCCTAATCGAAAAAATGTTCCCTTAATTTTTTTTCAGCAACAATCACAATACGAGGAAGCCCTAAAATTTGAGTGCCTTTGACTATATCGTTCCAATTTGTAACTTGCTACGAATAAAGTCATAAAGATCTAGATTTCAAAAAAAAAAAAAAATATATATATATATATATATATAGATATATATTTATCAAGTTTAGGCCCTTTAACTAATATAATATTGAGCATTTTTTAAGATTGAGCCGCAATATTTTAGGCCATTTTGTAACTAATATTGGGTTTTTTTTTTAGATTGGGCCACAATAGCTTAGGCCCTTTTGAAGCTAATATTGAGCCTTTTTTTTAGATTGGGCCACAATAGTTTAGACCCTTTTGTAACTAATATTAGGTCTTTTTTTATTTGGATAAAAAAGGAATTCTAGTCTAGCCCATTTTTAAAAAATATTGGAATGCCCCCAAAATTGGCCCTTTTTGGAGTGCCCTAGGCCGAGGCCTTGGGCCGGCCCTGCCCGTGGGCTAGGAGGACCTGAAACTAAGTTAACAACCAAACTCGAAACCCTTCGAAGGCCTAAACCAGTTCACCAAGGCGCCTGTACACACACACACACACACACAGAGAGAGAGAGAGAGAGAGAGAGAGAGAGAGAGAGAGAGAGAGAGAGAGAGAGAGATTTGGAATATTCATATACCGAAGAACATTCACCCACAGTTCCAATTCTAAACCAGCAATTGTAATTTTACAACGATTCACTAAGAGAGAGAGTTCCACAAATCATAAGGGTGTTCAACAGACATCCTTTCTTAGGCAATTCAGACAACCTAGCACTTCCATTTGCCAAGAGTTACCAACTTGCCATCAGAAGTGCAAACTCCAAAATAATTAACTAGCCTTGCACAAACCACAAGAAAAGAAGGGGAACAAGAGGTCGAAACTATAGTAACAAGTCCTACTCACCGCCTGCTTAGAAATCCCTTTCTACTCAGGACCGAGATCTCTCTCTTGGCGGAGGTGAACGGCTGCATTGTTAATATACATAAAAAAATTGGTCAAGACTACACAGCACGAGCACAGCTTTGACAAACTTGAGAATAAAGACATAGGCCGGACAACATCAATATTGCAAGCGTCTCTTTTTGCTCTCATTATTATAAGGTGGTCTGCACACCCAATGAGCGCTATTCAAATCTTAGGAAACCAAACTACCGACATGCACAGTCAAATCTGATGCATTTGAGATGAGTTGAAGAATGACTAAAGAATAAAAAGCTAAGCACACGGATAATCTACCAGCCTCAAGTATCCATGTCCAATGTATCAGATACAGAGACATGTCGGCCTTGTTCGGTTCGGATCTCAAGATCCAGAGTTTAAATTATTACTCAATCATTATCCTTATTTCCCTCCAATCATTACCCCTATTTTCAATTTTTATTTTCATTTCTCTCTCTATCTCTCTCCAATCATTACCCATATTTCCAATTATTACTCTCATTTCTCTCTCTCCACTCAAAACCCAAACCGATCATAACCGCCGCTTTTTATAATACTTTTTCCACTCTAACATGCTGGGAACATGCTTAGGACACTTTGGAGACACATTAGGCCAGAATGTAATTTTAAAAGTTGGGCCATAGTCTAAGTCAATGTTTCCATAGATGCTTAGTTTACTATAGTGGCTACTAGTTGCATCTTCATGACATTAATACTATTGTTATCTTTTTTACACTAATTTGACACATAATATTTTATTTATCTTATTTTTATATGGCTTAGTAATAAACAAGAATAATGCATCTACCATGGCCCCTGAGTGTCGGTGTCCTAACCTTTTTAAAAAAATGACCTGCCCGTATATATCCATCTGTGTCTTGAGTCCATATTTGTGCTACTTAGATAAAAGTTTAGTACAGAGGTTTCAGGAATGAAAAACTAGGGGGCAATTTTGGCATATTCAATAGCTTAGCATTGCCTGGTACTATCTTAGACGAAGCATGTTGATTCTTTTCGCTTACTTTTCCTTATCACAAAGGGAACGTGAAGAATACTTATTCTAGAAGATAAAATAACCATAAGAGTACCCACCTGGGATATCGCTCATTGACTGGGCTTTCTCCTCTATCATGTAGGGGACTTCCCCTCGGTTCGGATCTGGAAATTGGGTTGGATCCACGCCCATAGTCAGGGCTACCCCTATCTCGACGATATGGACTGGGAGAACGTCTGTGATCATAACTTCTTCTCTCTGGAGATATGTCACGTCCTCTGTTATCAGGGCTGTAACCATTTCGTTTGTCATCGTCGTCACGAACTGCATATTCCACTGAAATAACTCGGTCCAAGAGCTTGCTGTTACCATTATTTAACAAATTGAGTATAAGTCATCTTTGTGGAAGCAAAGAGAAAACCGAAGTGGTCAGAAGGCCTGTTTGCACTTGCAGTGATGAAGCAAAAGGAATTGTATTTGGGGTTAAGTGTAGCCAAGGAAAAAATGTTTGCTTTTAAAAATGAAGTTCATTCATTAAAGTCATGACAATTATATGAAACTAAAATTGCAGGTATTGCATAAAATTGAGAGGCAATAAATATATCGGGCCAATCCTATACAACTTATAAAATTCAAGAATCATACGAATAACATAAAGAATACAAAAAGGTCGAGGACTTAAGGGGGGCCATGCTGATGGCCACCCTCCGCCCCCCCACTGCATTCATTCCTGAAAAACTAGAAATAATCCATCAACATGGACGACCTCAATAAAACAATTGCTTATAAAATATGTTTGGGGAGGAAAAGTGGATATGATCTGCAAGGCTTGACTGCGCATCTTTCTTTTACCAAATGTCAACTGTCCCCTCACTTTAAAATGATAAAGAAAGCAACTAAGTGCAATTACTTTCTGCAAAACTCAACCCAATTCCCCTTCTCCAACCCAAAAAACACCCCAAACCTCCCTATATTGCATTTTCTGCATCCCTAACATTTAATTTCACGGCCTTTTTCCCAACTGACATATCATCTCTTTTAAATTAAGTTGCCATCATACACATTGCCAATGTACATAATTTAAACACGATCATAATTTAAAGAGCACAATATTGTACTATAGCACAGATATACACCATAGAATTTATAAGTTTATTAGCCCAAGCCTGCTTCAGCGAAACACCAACATAAGATCTTTTCCTTCTCTAAAATTACCATTTTCAGGAAACACCACAGTTTTCCTATTCCTTGATATTTGTTGTCTAGTCAGGACTTACTATAAGGACTGAATAACACCCATCTGCAAAACACTTCATATAAGGAAAAAAAAAAAACCTGAAAGCTATACTGCATTCTAAAGGAAAATCTACAAAATCGAAGCCCAAGAGACTAAGAGAGTAAATCGTAGTAAAGGTTTAAGCAAAATCAAACCTCATGTTTGTTGCCTCCAATGCTCTAGTAGCATCCTCTTGTGATTCGTACTGAATGAAGCCGAAATTCCTTCTGATCCTGACATTTAGTATCTTTCCATATGGTTCAAAGTGCCTTTCCAGGTCCCTTGTCCTTGTCTCGACTGTGTCAAAATTAATGACAAACAAGGTTTTTGAGGGTCTCGTATTAGCTGAAGACCTTCTTGAGCTGTCAGCCCTTCTAACATCACGTTCTTGCTGCAACAAAAGTATTTGTTCAGATCAAGCCATCGCCAAGTTTGTAGTTTAATTACTAAGGGGATGCTAGAAAACAATTAAAGGGAACTAAACCCAGTCCAGTCTGTAACATTCACGACAAACAAAGTCCCTTCATAAGACGAATTCGTTAAGATAGCAGGAGAAGAAGGTAGATATAGAAGGGAAGAAGTATAAATTGTTGTCTTGGAGCAGGGTTAGCACCAATATGAACTTCAAACTACCCATATCTTGTTCAGAATTCTATTTGTTCGTCTCAATAAAAGTGATTGTGGAAAATGATAAGGGAAAAAACAAAATAAGGATAAAATTTCACTGGAGTGCTCAAACGCCTGCAATACCTTAGTCCACTCAACACGAATCCGACGCCCCTTCCTACCAAATTCTATCCTGTCCAGTCTTCGAATTGCATCTTCAGCATCTCGCTCGTCCTCCATATATATGAAAGCAAATCCTGTGAAGTCAAAATGACAAGCCAAGATGCTTATGGTGCATATCATAACAAACTGGTAAGGAGCCACACAAAGAGTTTTGAAAATTTTATCATTATAAAAGCAAGTGATAAGGTAAAAAAGTGGGTCGAAAAGCTTCTCCTGAAGACACTTTTACAATATGTCATTATGTTGCCTGGTTCCGTTTAACCGATAGACAGAACGGATGAAAAAACAGAATGCGAAAACCAACAGGAAGTGAAAACAACACCTGCCATTAGGTCTGAGATGGTCATGATTCTATGTGGAAACTGAGGACTGAGCAAAGGTCATGAGGAATGAAAAAGCAATAGTGTCACAGGAAAATGTAGGATGGTGGTGCCATGGCAGATCAGGTTGGTTCTTCTCGATAAACACAAAGTATGGACCTTGGTCATACAAGTAACCTTGGTCACAAACCAGTTATGAAATGCAGATGACCCATCAACCCAGGTGGAGCATGTTTATTCCACGTAATCCTGCGCCAGAGAAGTCGTTGAGTGTGGAGTTTACACCACGAGGAAACACCCATTTTCCCTGGAGGCAAAATATCATCTACTCATCATACAAGAATTATTCAAAAAAACCTATTGACCCTATACTGTATCAGTTGAGAGCATTCCCAAGAGCTATGACCCTCTGACTATCAGTTGAGAACTTTACCTAATAGGCCCAGATTTCATTAGTTACTAGGCTGGCAAAGCAAGGCGTGGGTCTTTACATATTAGTTAATTCGGGGACGTAATAATCTCCCTCAACTTAAGTGGTGATGTCCTCCTTACATCAGATGGCCTAGTAACATTCCCCCCTGCGGCTATGATGCGAGACTTATTTCCGTACGACACTTTATTGCTACTTATGGAATCCAAGAGGTGGCTTCTACAGATTCTAGAGGTTCCGACCATATAGATCGGGGTGTTGGTCTAATACCACTTGTAATGATCCATCTCTTGCTGGCCTAGTCACCTGTGAAAGTGGACCAACCAACGCGGTCAAAAAGCTCAAGCCCAATTTACTTAGTAGCAAGTAAGTGTTTCCTTATATTACTTACCCTGTTCGTATCCCACAGATGTCGGACTACCAATTAGAGAAGTAGCAGAATACTTCCTTAACCTTTTTTTAATGATAAATACAGAATACTTCCTTAACATATGTATCAGGAAAGAATAAAGCCATTATGAAACCTTAAGGTTTACTCCAAAACAGAATATGTGAGGTTAAGCGTCCAGTAATGGCACAAGAGTCTTGTTATGTGGTACAGATTGCTGTGAGAGTCTTGTTACGTGGAGCTGAGTGGTTAAGGGTCTTGCTTCTGAATGACATTTTGCATTATTATACACCAAACGTTTCTGTTCGTACACTTTCAATAACGCACTCACACTCGACATACAATTCTTTTTCTATTGCTTCATGTGGTCTGATAGTGCAGTGGCCATGCGCTAGGAGAGCCAATAAAGATAAACACTGGACATTCATATACTGCACAAGAAACATCCAAGAAAGTCACTACAACTCATGAGAACACTCCCATCCATGTCTTCTGTAGTCTTAAAATGATGTATCCATACAATAGAATTAGCAGGTGAAGTAGAAGCTTCCATATACTATGGGGGCCTTCAACTGCTCTGTGACCAATGCTAAATGCTTTAAAATGACTATCCACCAACCTTAGGGCTTACTCATACACAAATATAGCAGTTTAACTGCATACGGCAATTGCATTGACAAGATTGTTGACTCACAGATGTTTAACCCATGAATTCTGCCCGACTCTGTTAAGTAGATCACTAGATGCAAAAGCATACTTTGGGGATTGTGCTAGAAGCACATAACTAGATTAAGACAGCTGCACGTCTTACTGATTTTTCTTAAAGCTTGACCACCCCAGGTGGTCTTGAATAACAAGCAAAATACATATATTAATGCAAGACAGCATGACAAAAAAGAACAAGGGCAACACCTCTTCGAAAGGGTCAAAAGATCAACAACTAAATTTATGACTTACCAGATTTAATATCCACCCTCTCAACTTTTCCATATCTTCTGAAAAGTCGCTCAACCTCTGACTGCCGAACATCAAAATCTAGATTGCCAACAAATATCGGCCTCATCTTCTGTAAAGCTCAAAATGAAAAAAAAAAATTAAAAAATGTCCTTGAATCTAAATAGAAAATACAAGAAAACAAGAACTTAAACAAGAACAAAACCAATTAGTCAAATTATGAGCTAAGAAAAACATCAAAGAACGACCAGAGGAATACAATAAAAGAGTTGCAGAGCCATAGTCCATCACAACTTCAATCTTGAGCATGAATTAAAGAATCACTGCAAGTGCATGCAAATTTATCTTGCCAAGGCTATTTTGAAAAAATTGCACATAACGGATTACGACAAATAATGCACGAGGATAACTGACTCTTGAACCTTGATTACCAACTGCCACTAGACCAAGTGAATCATAAATCTCACAGCTCAAAACGGGTTTAACTGATTCTTGAATCCTGATTAGAACAGGAAGTCAAAAAAGAACTTACTTAACCAAGAAAAATTAAACAGTAGCTCAGCAATTTGGTAAAACTATATAGGGTAAAATCCATGAGATTTTTTTAATGATATCTTTTCCTTCTTAACTAAAACGTTCCATGCTAATCTCAATCTATCGACAATTATTCCTTTGATTTTTTCTAGACCTTATCAGCAATTAAACTACATAATTTTCATCACAAATTGCATATGAACTTTCATTTGACAGAAAAAGAGATGGTCTAAATGCCAAATTTTGAGAAGCTATCAAATTACTAGTCAAACTGGAGTAACACAAGTCATGAACATTGAGAATGGCTGAATGGCCCCAATTTCTTCAATATAACATCCCTTCATTTAACACAATGATCAACAAGTTTCCTTCATTGCAAGAAGCAAAAAATGGCCTAGGATGATGGGCACATTGATTAGAAAATTCCATTTCCCCCAACAGAACAATGTAGTTGGTCTACCACAACAAAAGTAAAAAATACATAAAGAAAGACACTCTCGGATTCTCCTCATGAGGAAAGTCCTAGTTCAGTATACTAAGTAGATTGTCCTTATGATTTGGAAGTCCTAGTTTTAGTATTTGACGGAAGTAGTTGCCCAGACCTCTTACATGGACTCGGCATGGCCTGTAAGGGTATCTGGTGTGGGTGGGTTTCTAGATGTCAAACTTCACCGATATGAAATCTAAGGATATGTTTCCAAATGCTTAATACAGATAGCAGACATGTCTTGACTCTTGAGTACTTATTTGCATTGGACATTGTATCAGTAGAATGTTACCAGACATAATGCTATCAAGTACTTAGAAAACTACTCGAAATTAAATAGAATAAAAAAGAAAATATGAGTTTCCAAGTTCTACCTATATGAAAAAGGTTAAAAGTTGGAAATGATACTTCACAACTAATGTGGACTTTTCTCATTTTCCAAATACCATAAGAACTATAGGATCCAAGTGTCTAAACTGGGTGTACTAAAACAAATTCAGGCATTATAATGGAAAAAGCAAATTTGTACCAGATCTATGAATGGTAACGGCTAGATCACACAAAACCAAATTCCAGTGACTAAAAAGGGATCACCAAATTCGAGAAAATGATGAGAAGCACAAGAAGTTTGCTACAATCGTGAAACTTTAACAAATTTCGTACCTTTTTGGCTGAAGCTTTCCGAGATGCAAACGATCAGAGAATCGTTGAACGTCGTAATATCAAGCTCTACAAAAGAGAACAAATCAAAACTGGTGAAATACAAAACCCATGTATACGCACAAATGTATATGTGTATCGAGATTGAGAGGTTTCAGGATAATTGGGTTCAATACCGGTGTATCTTTGCAACGAGCAGCTCAGCAAAACCCTAGAGAGACAGGAAGAGAGAGAAACGACGCTCAGTGACTGGTGCGAAAAGATGCGTTTCCAGCGGTTGGGCTGAGTCCGCCATTGTTTGGTTGGGCCGGCCTGGTCAAATTTAACTTTCTTCAGAATTGTTAAAAGGTCAGTTCAAAAAAGAATTGTTAAAAGGGTTTTTGAATCATTTAAAATAAAATAAAAACATATAAATTAGTATAGTTTTTGGATTGTGGATTATTGGTTTTGAGTAGTGGATTATACAAGAGAATTTTAATTAGCTATCCTAAACCAATGTTACCATTATGATTCCATCCTGTGTGTTTTGAATCTTTATGAATTCATCCTGTAAATGGTTTATGGGACCATTGGGCCCTTATTAATTAATTTAGTATTAATTAATCTAGTATTGTAATACTAATTAGATTGCCAAAAATTCCGGACTAATTAGTTACCAAAACTTCCGGACTAATTAGTTACCAAAAAATCCGGATATACCTCCAACCTTTCCATGGTTACTTTCTAATATATCTTGTACATTTAGTCAATTACCAAAAAATCCGGACTATCTCCTCCATTTTAGTAGGAAAATGAAATACTCTATGGGATTATCTTCTCCATATAGTCAGTGCCGACTCATCCACCATTGTTGATGCACATACACCTCATCGGCTCCCTTGGCCCACCACTCCAACGACTTTCTCTCTCTCTCTATGTCCGGCCATGGCCCTAGTTTTTTGTTAAGAAAAAAAGGAAAATAAAAGTTTGTGGCCATGGCCGCCACCGTCGCCGTGGCAATTTCAAACTAGAAGATATCACAAGTTTCGATTCGATTAAACGGCTTACCAAACCGATTATCTGGGTTTGATGGTTCCAACCTCTCCAAATGAAACCCTAATGACGGCTCGATTCAAGGCTATATGGATAGACAGAACTCTCTCATCCCAAGATTCAATACCCATTTCCTTGATCTGGGTATTTCTTCTTGCTTTTTTTTTTAATCAATTTTTCTTGTACAGAGTTGATTAAACGATCTACCTCTTTGTTTTTTATTTCTTTTTTTTTTACGTAAGTAACGAACTACCTCTTTTTTTGGTTTTAATTTCAAAAGATAGCATGATCTCTAGGTGTGTTCAAAATGTACCATGATTTCTGGGTTTATTCGTTTACCATTTTTGCCAACTTCTTCCCTTTTCACGTCGTCTTATGGTATATTCGTTACTCATGATATATTCATTATTAGTGTATAGAGTTGATTTCAGGTTTCATGGTACATTCGTTACTCATGATTTTTCACACAGAATTAGTCATGATTAATTTGATTACCATATTTTTTATGGTTTTATGTGTTCATTGTCATAAAGAGAGACAAAGGGCAGTTTGGGGTTTTTTTTGTGGTGCATTAATCCACCATGTTTTTATTTTTTATTTTTGTATATGCAATACGACTTTTATGCTTGGACTACATACACCTATTTTTGAATGGTTCATCAATGTATCATGTTTCTGGTCATAGAAAAATCATGAAATCGTTTTCATGGTACCAAAATCTAACATGGTGAAAAACATGGTGGATTATAACAAAAATACATGAAATCAATTTCTAATGACTCGTGTTTTTAGTACAAAATATCATAATTATTTATTTTTAATTTCTTTTTGAGATTTTAAGTGTGAGAAAATTAGGGGAGAGAATTAGAAGATTAGGAAAGAGAGATTTTTCAAGATAGGGGAGAGAGATTGAGATAAATTAGGAAAGATTAGGAGTGAGAAACGTTAGGAAATTAGGAGAGAGAAATATTAGGAAAATCGGGAGAGAAAAATTAGGAGAGAGAAAGGGTACTTTGCGGTTTATTTGAATTTCAGGATGGAATCATAAGTATTCAAATCTCATAGGATGGAATCATAATGATATTATTTGTATAAGATGTCTAATTAACTCCCCATTAGGAAATTTTAATTAGCCACCCCTTAACAAAATTAGCATTATGATTTCATCCTGGGTATTTTGAATCTTTATGATTACATCTTGTAATATGTATTTCGGACGGATTTGCCCTTATTTGGAATTTAATTAGTATATATTAATACTACTATTTAGAGTAACAAATCCGCAGCAAATCCGGCCCTTTACCATCCTGTTTCCCATCCTTTTTCCCCATCCCGTTTCTGTCACCTTAATCAGGGCAAAAATTCCGGCACCCATTATCTCATTAAGTGTTTCATTCCATTCTTGATTCATGTTTGTGTTTGTTTGAATTCTAGCTGTTACATTTCCCAAAATTGAGGTGATTTGAATTTCAAATTATCTTTTCTTAAGCAATTCATCATCGTCATCAAAGACCATTTTGATCGTCTGGTATCAAAATAAGGACTCAGGCAACTCTTTGCCGTCGGTTTTTTTTTTTCAATTCAAGCAACCTTGTGGGTATCTAACAGGTATTTAACATGACCTTTGTTTGAGTTCTTCGCTTTTCATCAATAAATTATTTTGAGTTCATTTTCATGTGAACGGTATCGGTCCAATTTCATGAAAATGCAATTCACCATTTTCGCACTGTCAAATTTCTGTTTGAATTCAAGAACCTTTGTGGATATCTAACAGGTATTTAGAATCACCTTTGTTAGAGTTCTTCGCTTTTCATCAAGAAATTTTTTTGAGTTCATTTTCATGTGAACGGTATCGGTTAAATCTTTCAATTAGGGGTGTCCACGGATCGGATCCGGATCCGATCCGATCCGCTCAAAGCGGATTGTGGTTTTTAAGATCCGGAACCGATCCGTAGGTGACATACGGATGGATCGGATCGGATCGGGCGGATTTGATAGATTAAAGAAGGATTATTGCGCGGATTGAGCGGATCCGATCCGATCTGGTCAAAACGGATTTGGATTTTTAGGATCCGCAACCCATCCATACATACCTCGGATGGATCAACGGATGGTTCGGATCGGTTTGGATTGGTCGGATTGGTGGATCGGATGATCCGCTGGACAGCCCTACAGTTTCAATCAATACACCATTTTTTCTAGTTAAAGCTTACAGCATATTGTGTTTGCTAGGATACCATATTTTTGTTCATATTTTTCTAACGTAAATACCGACCTTATGTTCGGCTGTCATTTTCGCACTGTGATCATGAAAACACAATTCACCATGCTTTACAGCTAATACATTCCGCTTGCCAACTTTAATGTTCCCATTACCCAGTGCCCACGATTTATTAGCACACCGCATTCACCACTACACAGTACATTAAACATTCTACATGTCTACTCTAAAAATATGATGGTATAAAGGTAAACCAATTTTTACATTGACGGTTAAATAATTTTACAACATGAGCTTAATTGGTTTATCATAAAAGCCGGATACGTAATAGATAAAAAAAATTGAAAAATATACAGGGTTGATTAATTGGTTCATCATGTTCAATCTTTGAAGACATGAATAATGGAAAAACAATGGTCCATGTTCTCATGTCATTTAAACATATTCCTCTTCTTTGTTTTTGGTGTCAAGCATTCCGTTTTAATAAAAAAATGATAAATCAATGACCAATGATTGACAATATCTAAACATTCGATAACCATAAAAAGGGTATACCAGTACTCCATTTTTCACCTATACCAAATCTGGGTAAATGAAGAAACCACCATCATTATGCCAAAAAACCACCAATTTCACCACCAATCCATGGCAATTGTGGTAAATAACACTACAGACAAATAGGATATAACAACCTGTCAAAACCCCAGAAAATTCTCACCATTCAATCGATTTTGATTGCAGTGGAAAAAAACCATTATCAATTGATTCGTAGAAAGAAACGACTGACATCCAAACATCGAGTACAAAATAATGATGACCGTGATACCGAAATATAAATTTACGGGCCATGTCAGTTAGGGTTTGAAACCCACGATTAACCTGTTGGTGGTGGTGGGTTTTAGGGGATGACCATGAAAACCCTTTTCCGTGCAGGACCTCGACTTCCCGCCGTTTCACCAGCCGTTTACCCGACGACGTGGGTACATTGGATTCTGCAAATTTTTTGTATTTACCGCAGAAAACGGAGTAGTGGCCGACTGAAATTAGGGTAATGGGATGGTGGAAGGTGGGAAATCGATTTATGGGACGGTTGGAGGGATACCGTTGAATCTTGATGGTTACTGTAAAACTAGGGAGATAGAGGGTTTGGGATGGTATTTAGGACGAAATATATTTTCCAAATCCATTAAATTAGTATAGGAAATGCTGAAAGTTCGAGATGGATTTTAGGACCAAATAAATTAATATAGGAAATTCATATTATAAAACTACAAATCAAGGGCTTTTTGGGTATTTTCAAAGATTCAGGATGACATCATAAAAATTCAAAACGTCTAGGATGAGATCATAAAGATCTTATTAGTTTAGGATGGCAAATTAACTGCCCCTTATGGAAATAAGAAGAATTTTTATGGAATAGCAATCTTTGTTTTTCAAATTTGGAAAAAGAATCTATGGAATGTGATAAGATTGTGTCACATGTATTACTTCAAAATTCACCTAACAATCCAATGTGTTCTTGCCACTTGTCACTCTCACGTTCCTTCTCGCGAAAACCCATTCTGCAATAATATATAACTAGCGAAAAACCCATGCTATGCACAGGTGAAATGATGGTGCTACCCGCGCTATACATTTCTTGACACAACTAATTGAGTTTTTGACCACTAATTGCACGTCATTTTATAACAAATTATCTTTGTGGGACGAAGGGACGGATATTGATTTTGGGTGAAACCTCTGAGCTGAAAACCTGGCTCCGCCCCTAGATACCACTCTCTAGTATAAAAAGCCGAAAAATATTATAACTCGTTTAAGTACCTCGCAAAATCAAACTTAATCAAATCTTCAAATTTATCACGACCTTCATATTTTGCTCTAGGGCTTAGCTCATTTGTTTATGGAGCTGGACATTGCAGTGGTGCAACCATTGTGCTTAATGTATGGTTGGTTCCAAATATTAATTCACTCAATTTTTATATTTGGATATAAGTTTCGTGATTAGTAAGGCATGTATTTGAGTTTTGAATTTTTTGTCCATAATATAATTTAACTGTATTCTATGACTTCTTATTTTGTTCATATATTTCTTAAGTTAGACAGATATTCATCATTCTATCATAAGGTGGAATATAATAATTGTATCTCACTTTGTCAAAAGAAGAAGAAGAAGAAAATGAGAACAAATTCTATCCCACAAAATCCAAGAAATGTTGGCTAAAAAATTTGTTAATTCATAACTATTCAAGATCTTAGCAATAGCAACTAATTCACACTTACTGCTAAAATTGAGAATAATAATCCCATGATATAACTCTTTGACCATTTTTCCGTTCAAAAAATGGTCTTGGCCATTTCAATCGATTCATTTTCTCATCGTAGTCCTCACATCAATCCTATGAAAGTTGAGGCATTTTTTAACCGACATGAATTTGGACATGGAAACCCATTATAGATTTTTTAAAAAAATGAAAACCAATCAATAGAAACTGAAAAAAAATTAATTCCAGTACACACCCGAACAGTAAGGCCAAACACCCCTCCCCATTTTGGGAGTCGTACGTCTAAGGCCATAGAACCAAAGATAGGCGAAGGAGTGAGGTGAATCATAACATTGCAAAGCCAAAACATGGGTTATTTGTTGCACCAGGCCAACCATGGCCCTGGACAAAGTATAGGAACAAAAAGAAGGTTTACAGGAAAAGATAATTGGATTCAGAGACTTGAGAGTTTTTTAGATTGGGATTGAGAAAAATGGGAGATAGGCATTTTTGTTTTTATAAGTTTTTTGATGCATTTGGAATTTACAAATCTTTAGTGATTTTTTAAAATTATTTTCAAAATTTAAATTATCTAATTAATTGTTTCGATCATTAGTTGATTGATGAGTACTAATTAAAATTTAAAATTTTCTGATGGATTATTTTCTGTACAAATCTTGAATGCTGATTCCTTAAATCATGAAACTTGCTTGAAATTTGAAATTATCTAATTATGGTAATTGGATTATTGTCACATGCTTCACTCAAAATTCTATACAACAAACCAACTAATTTATGACACTTGTCGCGCAGAGAGCTCTCCTCACGAAAAGTCATTCTGCAATACTATATTAGATATAAGATTTTTTTTTCCTACTTTCACAGCTGTAGAAATTGATTGGAACTATTCCGAGTTCGTGAGGAGATTTTGTTCTTTAATTAGCATTGTGCTCGTTGATGCACGGAACAACATGAAAAAAAGTTCACATTAATGTACTTTTCATTCCCCTTGCATCGACGGGTAAAATGATAGTATAATCTGAACCATTTGTTGTGCTCAGCTTGTTGGAGTTTGTCGTCCACATTCACATGAATGGAACACATTTTTCTTGCACAAAGAATTAAGGCCTCTGATTTTAAGATTAAACTTTAGTTGAAACTATGCATTGATGCTTGTTATCACGGCTAAAACATTCTTTGATTCGTCAATTAGCAATTTTTGCATAATGTTCATCCATTCTGGTGAAAGTGGCAAAACAAAAAAACTATGGGTGGACATTATTTGGTGTACACCAAATGTACACCACGTTCTATGGGACGTATCCCTTGTAAATAATCGTGGCCTTCAATTTATTTAAAAAATATTTTTAAGAGTCCATGTAAAAAATTAACCTATTCGGATATCGGCAACGGTTTGATCAATTTTCTTTGCTGAATTTGATGGGATAAAAATTGAATGAAACAATCAAGTCTTTATTGATATCCAAATGATCGAGATAATTTTTTGTAAGGACCCAAAATAATATTTTAAATTAATTAAACGGCTCCGATCATTAGCGTGGGATCCTAAAATGAGTTTCACACAGGGTACCCATAGTTGAGCTCTTGGCTAAAATACACGGCCTTTGAAGTGGTTTTTTGTGC
Source organism: Gaultheria prostrata (assembly GCA_036023075.1). Lineage (NCBI taxonomy): Eukaryota > Viridiplantae > Streptophyta > Magnoliopsida > Ericales > Ericaceae > Gaultheria > Gaultheria prostrata. Next base: position 45,875 of record JAXBDA010001305.1, read on the forward strand.
AAGCGGTAATTGCCACAATAAGACAACATTGTTGTTCATGTTACCCTTTTGACTGTAAATCAGTGTTTATCATTTGCATGTGAATGTTCTTCACTGATTATTTCATTGTTTTTAAAGAATGAGAGAGAACTTCAATAAATAAAGGCAGTTTATACGAATAAAAATAACATAACAATAAGCAACCAATGATCAACTAAAAGCCCTAGCTTAATAATAATAAAAAAAAGATGTTCGCCATCGCCTGTCTCCGGATGATGCGTATCAGAAATGAGGGCCATCTTTGCTAAGATGTGTGCCCACACAACAAAAAGTTAGTTTGAAATCTCCAATATGAGGTCCAATATGAGGTCGCGTAACAAAAATGTGTCATTGTAGTGGCACTCAGACTTCCCTCCAATCTGCACGAAGTCTGAGTGTCACTAATAATATAATTTTGTGGGGATTTATATAAAATTATCTCAATTTGTTCAATTGATGAAAATAAGCACACGCATGCATAGAGATTGTTGACCAAAAAACGAAATATTATCATGATATGGAGTACATTTTTAAATGAAATTCTCGTCTTAAGTCGGCCCCATGCCAAAATTCTAGCTCCGCCACTGTTAGTGGCATATAGCACTTGGGATTGGTTCAAGTCACAACCTACATTCTTGCATTATCCTAATCTCAAAAGATAAATCCTTTTACAAAGGTAAGAGCTGTTTATCCTTCATCTAGTTGTGACAAAGGGAAAGAGCTTAAACAGATTATCCATTCTCCCTAACTTTTTGTTAGTGTCTTTTTTTTCCCGGTATTTTTTACATTTTTTTTCATTTTTTGTTTAGCTTTTTTCATTTTTTTTATTAATCATTCATATCGATGAGAGAAATCAGAAAGTATAAAAATGTAAACTAAAGTTGAAATTTTTTGCATAAGACATCACTGACAAAAGAAATAGCTTTTTCTTATTTTCTTTTTGTCTTTAGTGAACTTTTTTTTTTTTTTGCTTTTGGTCATAATTTTTGTTCTTTTGGACTCCTCTCGTCGAGACTGATCATTAATCTCAAAAAAATAACGCGAATCTTACAAAAATTCAGAAAAGATGAAAAAGCATGAAAAAGAAAAAGACAAGAAAAGGTTTTGAGTTCATTTTACACCGTCATAAAAGAAACATTCTCGCAGTGCTAAAGATGCTATCAGAAAAACTGAAAGTGTCTCAACAACAAAATTAGTGCTTCAGATATCCATAGACTCTCCATTCTCCACCCATCTCCATGAGCAATTTTTGTATGGGTCGGACACCGAAGCTGCTTTTTCTCTCTGTCCTTTCGTTGTTGTTTTTTTTATTTTTGGGGTTGTATTTTGGTTTGTTCTAGCTGTAATCCGTTTTATTATTAATGCAATATGTTTATGTTTCCTAAAAACAAAACAAAAAAAGTTAGTGCTTCGACAAATGGTAAAACTCTCTACCAATGTTTGATTGTAGATTGAATTCTTGACAATCTCCTTCAAGTCAATAACTTGGCATTGTCATATGATAAGCAACAAAAGTGCCACATGAGTACGAGCTCCACATTGGGGGCAGTCTTTCGGATTCTTAGGTACCTGAAATCCACCCGTGGCCGTGGGATCCTCTATGCACCCAACAGCCACCTTCGTGTCTCTCAAGCACAGGTTTAGGTTTGGCCTCAATGGATATAGAGCTCAAGTAAAATAACAGTGAGGGATATTTGTCATACAGCTCAAGTATCTATGTCCCTTTTCTATGCTTCAATTTCTCAAAGAATACATCAAACCTTCTTATGTTCTGCTTTGAGAATTGAAAGAATTTCACCTTCCCAAACCTGGGGGGTGCTGAAAGATTTCAAATTCTTACTAGCGTCATTACATCAACTAGAACTTGCACCGATTGGTGGGAGAAAGACATACGTGGATTAGTACAATTGTTGCTCCATCCCCTGGTGAGAAGGTAGGGAGCAAAACCTAAAGAAATTGGGAGCTAGACGTGTGTAAATGGAAAGTAAATACGTTCATTATTTGATGTATCGTTTCAGAAACTTGGCGAAAGATTAGCTATTACAGAAAATAGAGACAGACAATTGGCGAACGCTATGACAGGGTGCTTCACTTCACCTCACCTCACCTCAGGATACACATTCTCTCTCCATCTTTCTTTTGCTCTAAAAATGTGGTCATAGAGGGAGGAATGAATTATGTAACACACACTATAGAAGTACGGGAGAACAAAAATCGAAGGTGAGTCAAGTATATCTGAAGAGTGCCTAACAGGGGGAAGCTTTAAGGACTTCAAGATCACAAAAGAACTACACCAAAGAAACGGGAACGACAATCAAATCTTCCAAAAGAAATACAGAAAAGAAAACAGTATTACCCCGGTAGCACAAAGCAGCAAAAATCAAATGAGCCAAGAAAATCAAATTAAAGCATTCAATGCCCAGAAATAGACACACACACACACAACAAACACAGTGACAATCCATAATCATCTCAATCGAAAGGAATTTTTCTTTACCTAAACCAAAATCATCTGTCAAGTTGCAACTCACCAAATGGAAACCCAAATCAACAACTGCAATCCTCAACCACAGCAGCTTCAGTGGGCACAACTACATCCTTGTAATGGCAAACATAGGGTGCATCGCACCCCACATAAGGTCCTGTCCACCTCCCTTCATCAATGTAGCTCGCATCCCACACCGAAGCATACAGGTACATCGGTTTCTCTGGAAACGCTTCACCGTCCTTCTTCGTGTCTCTTCTCACTAGCTTTCCATCGATCAACCACTCAATCGAGGATGGGTACCACTTGATCAAGTACTCGTGGAACCCATCAGAGCAATTGAATCCCAAATCATGCATCTCTTCTCTGTTTCCAGTTCCTGCATTTCAAGAGCAAAAAAAGGTATAAACATGCAAAAAATGGTCTCTCTTCTCATGCACATATATCAAACCAAATAACATAAAAATCGTCATCTCACCATCCAGTGTTTCAAAAAGAGTGCTAAGCGCGCAATGAAGTGAGGCGCAGGTACTGTGCTTCAATGTGGTGAACCAGAGTGAGGGTGGCAAAGAGCAGTCAAGACGCATGAAGCGTGCACACAAGTGTCCACTTACAAGGCATTTAACGAGGGTCAATGTACCATATATGTAACGACCCGCGCCAGCTGACCTGCTAACTTTTAGCCTAACCACGTGGCTTAAAAGGTTAACCTCAAGTTAACAGTAGCTGGTGGGCATTTCCTTATATATTACTTACCTTACGCATGAAGCGTACACACAAGTGTCCACTTACAAGGCATTTAATGAGGGTCAATGTACCATATCTGTAACGACCCGCGCCAACTGACCTGCTAACTCCTAGCCTAACGCCCTAACCACATGGCTCAAAAGGTTACAACAACAACAACAATAACAGAACCCATCTAGTCCCCAATCATTGGGGGTATGGGCGGGGGATGGTTGAGAAACAGACCTAACCTTTGGCAATATGCACAAAGTGGCTGCGCTCAGAATACCACTGAAACAGTGGCCCCCCTAAACCTCCAAGAACCGAGGAGCTACACGGACGTTTTGTTGCAGAACCATGCCCCCAAATCAAAGCCAAAAGGCATCAAGGAGGGCAGGCCTAGAGACCCAAATCAATATCTGTACTCATTACCATGCTTCCTTCATTCATGGTCCAGAGCATCTCAATAATGGCTCAAAAGGTTAACTTCAAGTAAACAGTAGCTAGTGGGCATTTCATTATATATTACTTAATCCTTTCCGATCCCACTGATGTTGAATTCTACCCAAGATGGGTTCTCACAATCTCTTCAATGCAGCATTGGCCAAGCACCCTTCCCCCGGTGGCCATGGTGTAGCACTTAGTTCCGTATAGCACTTTGCTCCTACTCTAGGATTTAATAGGTGGTTCATACATATTCTAGAGGTGGACCCCATCATGTGTAGACCGGAATTGTGCTCTGATACCACCAGTAACGACCCGCACCCGCTATTGGCCAATTCAGTAGCCAATATCATAGCTTGGAATTTAGATTGTTAGGTTTGACTCAATTGATTTACTGTAATTTCTTTTAATCCATAAAGATGATTCAAAACTGCTCATTATTTTTAAAATATTTTTCTACGTGTTCCTGCAAAAAATTACTAATTCAGTCCGATTCCAGCAACGGCTTTTTCAGCATTACAAATTTTGGAAAATCTCTTACCGATATCGGGTTGAACTAACTTATTTTTTTCGGAAATCCAAAAAATAAAATAAAATAAACATGTTAAGAAAAAATGAGCAATTTGAATTCCAAAATGTGCACATAAAAACCATTTATCAATTGAGACTTTAAAGCAACACACATATAGGTCCCCTCGAAAGTCGAAACCCCCCAAAAGTAAACTCCATCGTTTGTGGGACAGCAGGCTTCCCCGCACCGGGGAGGTCTGTGCTAACAGAAAAAAGAATTCCTATCTAAATCTCTAAAACCTACAGGTGCGGTAATGGGTATTCAAGGGAATTTGATTTCTTACCAGTGGTATAAAAATTGGTTTGGACAATGGTCTTGTCTTTGCCCAAGAACTCGAAGTCGATCTCGTCTTGGGACTTGTCGCCTTCGAGTGAGGAGAGGTAGATGTTGAAATTGAGGCCGCTGGTGTTTCCTTTCGGGCCCTGGATTCTGGCCCCGAATGTGCCGTACTGGAAGCGTGTGGTGGAGCGCCACCGCGCACCGCCGCGGTGGTCGAAGGTTACGGCAATCGAGCCGGAATCTGGGCAGTGGCTGCACACCTCTGGGCGGTAGTCGACAGCGATGTGTTTCAGGGTCTGGGTCCGGTGGGGTGGGGCCTCTGGGTGAAGTGCGGGGTCCGCCATTAGTAGTGGTGCTGGTGCTGGTGCTGGTATTAGTAGGAAAGAAGAGAGAGAGAGGGAGGGGGAGGGGGTTGGAGCCTGGAGGTGAGGGTGTCGTTTTCGTTTAATTTCTGTTTATTTTTGTTTAATTGCTAACATTTGCCTAATAGACACATATTAAGATTGAAAAATTATATTGAAATGTGTAAAAAATATATATAGGAATATGTGAAAATGTAATGAAAATTTTAAAAGATATATTGGAATATGTGTTTTTTTTATGTATTTATTATGTACACATTAAACACACATTAGCAAGACCTATCTATTCTAGCTAAATATTTTTTCTATCAAAACTCTAACAATACTCTCTATTTTCCATATAAATCTTTTATCATATGCGGTCTTTTATTTTATCTTTCCTTCATTATTACTAATTAATTTTGTGTGAGGAAGTGGAGAGAGAAAGGGTGATAAGAAATAGTAATAAAATAAGTACTACTTCCTTCGTCCCATTTCCATATTCCAGTATTTCTTTTTGTAGCGTCCTAAAATGTTAGTCCACTTTTCAAAATAAGCAATAGAAAGTTAATAAAGTTACATTATTACCATTTTGTTTGAATTAAAGTAGTACTACTTCATCAGTTAAATCACCTTTTTTAGAGGGCATAAGTGGAAAATTGAACACTTTTTGGTGTAATCATTGTGTCCCCTTAAAAAGTTGAAATCCCCAAATGGAACTATGAAAATGGGACGGATGGAGTAATAGATAGTGAATAGAACCTCAACAAATTAATTGTTTGTTCATTGTTGAGTTACTATCCATAGATGTATTTTACCTCTAGTCATTTATTGAGTCTATTGGAGTTTTGAGTATTTGTACAAACGAAATACAAATGCTCCCTCTATTTATCAATTTATCGATCATGTGTGAATTTCAATGCAGTTTTTAAAATGTTCCATATTTTTCAATCTATAATGTGTATTATAAAATCTTAAAAATTTTGCGTGATAGAATTAATTGAGATCTATTAAATAATATTCATATTGTGCTTAAAATAGGAGTGAAGCTAGGAATTTGGGGTGATGGGGTCAATAATTAGAAACATACTTTATCTTACTCGTATTTGCTAATTTAATTACTAAACTACTAGGAAATGAGTAGTGGTTGAGAGTCCTTTGGGAAGCGTTAACACGCAAATATTTCTCTACATTCATGAAATAATACAGGTTTTTTTTTTGCCATCCGATATACATCAGTGGGGGTTAGCACAGGAGTTAGTGAGTTAGTCCACAGAGAGTCTAGAAGCTATCCATAGCCTTAAACCCCAAATACCTCAGTCGAGGCTCGAACCCTGGTCTCGCTTGTGGGAGAACCATGAGAAATAGAGGTTTACAAATGTGTATTCGTAATAGGAAAATGCTATTGCAAATTTTAACTTCTCTAGCATTCAATGGGTATTATCAACGCTTATTGACTGGTAGTTAGCAAAATTCTAAAGTTAGAAGGAGAGCAAATTTATAATTTTAGTGAGGTTGTTTTATATTTGGGACAATTTCATTAAAATTGTGCGGTCAAACCCCCAATATACACTAAAATTATGATAGAATTAATAGGTTATTGTGGAAGTCAATGGGGACACATTATAGCTAGAATAAAATATTTGATCAATTTAAAAATTACATAGAAATTCACACAAGGCCAACAATTTAAAATGAATTGAGCAAAAAGAAGAGAGAGAAATCGTCTTCTTCAGGGCAAGTTCTGCTCCACATGCAAATCCTTCCCCTCTTTCTATCTTCTCTCCCTCCTCTTTCTTTCCTTTGAAATCTCCCATGTTTTCATCTGATGAGGAATCCAGCATCCTCACCGATTGTCTCTCCGGTATTATTCAAGCCCGACCCTGAGGTTTTCGGAGCCTAAAGCAAGTTTTTAAACTAGGGCCTCCTAGAATTGTATATATATTAGTTATTCGACTAAAATTACAAGTTCTCCTCACAGCACTGTGGTGAGGTATTGCGTTTGGGACCTTGAGGTCGGGGGTTCCATGGAGTCCCACTGGCTACGGAGCAGCATATTTTTTTACATGTTAAAAGTTAAATTGATCTACAAAAACGAAGACTACAAGGGTCGAACACACGACCTTAGGCGTAAAACGTAGAAGCCTCACCCGCTGAGCCACTAGAGCATTATTTACAAAACTTTTGATGTACATAGTATTCACTATATTGCAGATTCTGAGGGCCTTGTTATTGGACCAAAAACTGGGACCCTAAGCGGTTGCTTGGTGGGCTTCCCCCAAGACTGGCCCTGATATTATTTTATCACCCTAGAAACAAGAAAATGTCATTTTTTAGTTGAAAATCCTTCAAATTTCCTTTTTTTACTCTCTCGGACAAGATCCGGGGAACGGCCGGGACAACGGAGACAAAGCGGTATTTTGACCGGAACGGAACAAAGTGCTCAGTATCCCGTTTTTCTTTCGATACGGTATATCTCGATCGGTACGGTACGAGATCCATGACTTTGGGGTGAGACCGTGAGACTACTATTTTAGTTTGGGTGAGACGTGAGACTACTACTTTAGTCAAACAAGTGAACGGTGTTGATGAGTATGTGAAATGTAAATTGACATGATTGTAGGCCGTTGGATTTTCAAAGGAAAATCACGTTAATTAGGGGTGTTTTGGGCTAAATAATCAAATTTTTGATTATGGGTGTGTTTTCATTTGTCATAAGCAAATCTTTTAACATCCCCAATTTGCATTTGCTAAAAGCAGTAAGATGAATTAGTAATCCGTCTCGATGAACACTATAATATCGTCTAACCAATTCTTCCTAAACAAGCATACTTCATCAGGTGTCTCTTGGACGGTATCCACAGCCTCTATGTTGCTAAATGTTGACTATTCCGACAGTTTAATTGTAACGACTCGAATTTTTCAGAAATGAAACATTAAAATACATTGTATTTTATTATTTTCAGGCCCCCACTCTCAAATTAAACTTACAAAATTTATCAAAACTACATCTATCTCCAAATAAAATATGACTATCTTCAATAATAAATCTATGTCGTCCTAAAATGTTAATACTCTAAACCTCTAATCTCGATCTGTTCCTTTACCCACCTGAAAAATAAAATTAACCGGGAAGTGTACAATACAGTAAGAATAACAACGTTCAAATTTAAGTTGAATCGTTAAACGACGAAATACAAAGCCGAATTAACAATTCACAAGCGGCTTTATACCCGGTTCTCCTCAGTACATGATCAGCGACCTCCCTTGCCCCGCCTCACCTACACGGGTACAGGACCAAGCTATTAGCAAAGTCAATCAATCTTTAGCCAACAGTATCATCATGAATAACACCAATTTCACTTGCAACAAAATTTCATAGAATTAAACAAATATCACGAGATATTTAGGAGTACGAAATGGAAAAAAAAATTCGAAAATGAGAAACATATCGCGTACTCTCCGAGTTGCATCAAATCAAGATCATAGGCTCATAGCCCTGTGGAATATGTGATTACAATTGCCAAGGACAACGTCCCAAAATTTCGTCTTCATCCTCCATAATCTCACCATTGATCTACAGATTCTATACCCCACATTACCAAGGAAATACCACCCAACAAGAATGGAAAGCACCCTGCTAAATGGCCACTTCGACTCCTACAGGCTACAGTATGCAACCATTTTGAAGCTTATCTTTTCTGCTAAAATGGGGACTACGAGGCCTTATTCCATTAATTTAAAAAGTCAGTCTATTGCGGTTTTCAATGCAGGTCATTTTCTCTCAATACATCACATAAAAAGCCGTGAAAAACCAGTAAGTCATTCTTAGCGGAACACCCCTAGGCTGAAATGGCCTCTACGGCTCTCATCCAAATCTCTATTAGTATATGGATCAATTGCTCACTTACCAAACTAACTACTTTTCTCCGTCCATCTCTTATAACCATAGGAATACGTATAATTTCAAACCCCTAAATATATTTTTCTTTATAATTTTTTAATTTATTTAAAAATATTAAACGGAAATACATTTTTTTATTCTACAAAAATACACGTTTTACAGAAAAGAATGTTTAAAAAAAGACTGAGGGAGTAATATCTTGTCTTCTTCAATTACAATGCTATAATTGCACTGCCTATCTACAGCTGAAATTACTCCGGCACCTTACTTCTGTCGCACCCAAAACCAATTCATTCTCTCCACATAAATGAACCTGTTCCATATGTCATCACGCCATGCCTCAAGGACATGCAAGAACCATACTTTACTATGGGGTGTTCCACTAACTTGGTTTTCTGACCTTTTTAGTTTTTTGGCCTTTTTATGTGAGAGCTCAAAATACGTGTTGACTGTTTATGATTTTTTATATGATGTATTGTGAACGAATAATATGTGTCAAAAAACACAACATGTTGACTTTTGACTTTTTGAGTTAGTAAAATAGGGTCTATATGTCTCATGCAAACACACCACGTTTCACTCACTTCACAAGAAATAATAATGTAGTACTTTTTTGTTTTTCCCCCTCAACCTTAATACTCCCTCCGTCCCGTAAAGTTGGACACTTTCATGTTTTTACTTGTCCCATAAAATTTGTCCAATTTTAAAAGTCAAAAGCAAATCTTGGTAAACTCTCCATTTTACCCTTACTTTTGCACATGAGACAAAAGTCTTTTCACATTTTTCAATGGTAATATTTGGAAGTTTGAGTTTTCACAATATTATAATTTTTTTCTCTTAAAAATTGGAACTCCCAAAAATGTCAAACTTTAGGGGACGGAGGGAGTATATACTTGAGGCCGGAGTACATGCAATGTGTGTGCAAGTTGGGACCAAAAAGTATGCACAGAAGTATTCGGTACGTATATTGTTTGATCGTGTGTGCATTGTATACCCTCTTTTTTCCAGCAATAAGCTGTCTTTTAGATATTTAAGCAATATATTGTGACAAATTGCGCATAATCAAATAATACATGCATGTACCATGCTAACTCCGTCGTCGCCAAGGGCGTAGCCACCCTGTGGGGTGGGCTTTAGCCCAGAGTAAAGTCAAAAAACATGTAAAATTTTTGTAAAAAAAAATAATAATAATATGGGTTAGCTCATAAAAAAAAATTATATGAATTAGCCTAGGGCAGATTAAATTTCTGGTTCAGCCATTGACCGTCGTCTCCAATTTTTTCACGATCTAATACCTAAGTACTCTTCTATAAAATTTTGTTAATCAATCGTGTTGGCTATAATAGAGAATGACCATTTTATACAGTAAAAACCTATCTTTATTACTTGCATTTGATAAAGAATATAATTTTGGAGAAATGTGATATTATAAAATTATAGAAACGGTTGAACTGTGGTAATGAAAGTATGGTCAAAACGAAACCCAAAGGAAATTTTTCTGCCAACCAAAATGTGTGATAAGTCTAGAGAGAGATAAAGGCAAAAAAAAGTACTCCACAAAGATAGTGTCAGGCTGTACCTATTTTAAGCGAAACAAAATGCCAAATCGTTGAAGTAATTCATGGGCATCATATGATTCATATCAATATTTTTTTTGGATAAGTAAAGATTTTATTATACCAAGAAAATAAAATACAAAATCAAAGGGGCATATCCCAGTCGAGATTATAGGAGGACAACAAAACCAACAAAACACTAAAGGAGTGTTTCGCTAAGAGAGTTTTTTGGTTTTTTGGTTTTTCACGACTTTTTATGTGATGTATTGTGATAGAGTGACTGCCTCGATTTTAAGAATAAATTGGCTTATTAATTTTTTGAGTTAGCAAAATAGGGCCTAAGGCTAAAACACATCTACAAACACAAACAAAACATCAACCCTTTTCAAAAATTCGATTTGGGAAGCACCACAAGGAGCATAAAGCCAAGGTAGCATCAATCTTCTTAATATTCCTCCATGAGCTGCATCAGATCAATGTTATCAATCTCGTACCGGTAGGCGTAACGTTTTCTCTACAGGAATGATACGTACCGCTACCTATCTGTATCTCGGTACCTTTTCAAATTTATCACTATTTCTTGTATCTTAATTAATGTTCTGAATCTTTAATCTCTTAAGTACTCCCTCCGTCCCCATTTTATAGTCTCAGTTTGCACTTTTTGCTGTTCCAAAAAAATTGTCCTATTTCAAAACTAAATGGGCAATAGGTAATGAATTCTCTCTTTTACCCCTCATTTTGAAATTAGTACCACTAAAAAAGTAAGAAAATGTAATGATTGAAGGGTAAAATGAGAAAAGTAAATTTTGAAAAGTGCAATGATTGTGTTCTCTTATTTAGTTGGAATTCCCAAAATGGACCATGAAATAGGACGGAGGGAGTAATTTATAAATGTCTATCTGACTATCTATGCAATTGAACAACAGTGATTAATGATTACTCCCTCCGTCCCCTAAAGTTAGACACTTTTGGGACTACGTGTCATTTCTAAATTGCATATATTTTTCAATTCATAATGTTTTATGTGATTTTCAAAACTTTGTTTAAAAGAACTAATTGAAATCTATCAAACGAGATCCATATTGCTTATATAAAACATTAC
>JAXBDA010001306.1:0-57223 GCA_036023075.1 Gaultheria prostrata
AGCCCTATCGAGCCGAGCCCGAGCTAGATTCGAGCCTAATTTCGAGCCAAAATTCGGCTCGTTTGAGTTTAACGAGCCCTATCGAGCCGAGCCCGAGCTTTGAAATTTTTTCACGAGCCGAACTCGAACTCACATGTCTAGGCTCGAATCGAACCCGAGCCGAACTTATACCTTAACGAACTGATCCCGAACCTCGAAGGGTTCGGCTCGGTTCGGCTCGTTTACAACCCTACTTCTGACAATGGAAGATCTAATTCGATTCGAGCTGCGGGTGATGAAAGTCTGGTTTTTGTCTCCCATTTTACTGAAGCACCTTCAAAGCTTCAAAGGAGTGGGTGACAATGAAGCCGCGCTCACCGCTAAGAGTATCTCCACCCGTTACTCAGAGTTTTTATCTAAATTTGAGTAAAAATTTGATTTGGTATGGAGCACTTCAATGGGTAAAAGCAAAACAAATTGAGGCATAAATTTGAGTAAAAACATTACTAATGACATTGTTATAAATTTGAGAGGAAGAAAATGGTCTTTTAAATTTGGGAACCGGGGAGCCTGTAGTGAGCAACTCACTACTACAGACGTGTAGTGAGAATCTCGGACGTCCTGTGTGTGTGTGGGTGGAATTTGAAGCCATGGGGGGTTTTGTAGGTGGGAATGAGAATTTGGGGGGATGAATTGCGAGAAATGGCAGATAACGGAGAGGGTTTTGGACAAAACGGAGAGCAAAATTAGCAATGAGGATTGAATATTTTAAAAAATTTAGAAACTTGTAAAAAACTATGACAAACAATTTTACAACTTCTTTTAATTTTTAAGTCAATACGGAGTAATTAAAAATCTATAACCTAAAAAGCTAACTTATAGTAAGTGTTAAGCAAATGAGGCCAATGGAAGAAAAATTATTCTCAAAATAAACAGGACACGTGTGTATCTTATGATAGAAGATTTACAATAGAGGTTAAACCTCTTTCACCCAACCGATGAAGTGATAATTTCAAATACAAGAATGAAAAGATTTAGGCCTATTTTAGCCTTAAAAAGTTAATCATGTTTTTTGCTTTTTGACTTTGAAGGGTAAAAGAAAAATAAGTTTTTGACTTATTTTGGCCAAAAAAAGCTGTAGAAATTATTTATTAGCCCAAAATAAATAACTTTTTGAAACTCAAAAAAGAAAAAAGCATGCTTAACTTTTAGGCCAAAATAAGCCTTAGGCACAACCCAATTTAATCAAGGCCAACCTTTTCCCCTTTCGCCGCTCTATTGTTCGCGTTCATCATCCCAAAAATTTCATCTCTACAAAACCCAGAAATCGTAGATAGAGAAACAAAGAGGACTACGAAAATTCAAACGTCAATGAGAGAGAGAGAGATTCATCTCTTCTTTTTCGTGTTTTTTTTTTCTCATCTATCCTCACAATCTCAAGTTAACCAGTGAAAATTCTCTCTTTTCTTTTCTCATCATTTCACACCATTCCAATGTGGTGTAGACACGCCGCCTTGAATTTGTTCGACTTGTACAATCATTTTAAGAGAGAGAGTCTAAATGAAACGCCATAAAACACTAGCTCGTGAAACCCTTCAACCACATTTTGCGTGGCTCTAGCAAAGAAATAACTTGCATAAGCACATAAAAGTGTATATACTTTAAATAGCTCGCTCGCGGGTGAAGTTGCTCTTATAGATATATATATATATGCAGAGGAGGTACAAGATACAACAAGTAGGACCTCATAGCATAACATAATTTGACAAAAACTGGGCATGCTGGACAGTATGGCTATCAACTTTACCCAGAATACATTTGGTTACATCCTACGTCAGAATACGGATATACAAAGTACAAAAGATTTAGTATGCACATTCCACCGGTACCTACGAAATCCACAGCTCAATACAAAAGTGAACTAACCTGTGTAGAAGCGCGCTACCCTTTCGTTTAGCATTGTTTCCAACTTCAATGCTTTCATGAATTCTTCTGGTGACTCAACGAACCTGACTATGGCATGGGGGGAGGACGCTGGAAGATTCAACTCCTCATCGTCTATTTCTTCTATTTCTTCCCACTCACAGCATTCCGATTGGCACTCAAAACCTTCCCTTTGCAAGTAGACGTTCACAGTCTCTAGCACTTTGGCATTCTTCAGCAAAAACCGTAGAAGCTCAACTTCCAAACGTAATCTTCGGAAGCCAAAGATTTTAACGTTCTTGAGATGCAGCAAAAAACCCTCCGGAATTGTCTTTCGTAATTGGAAGTAGTCCTCTCCATCGACAGAGATAGAGTCATCATCATCGAGCCCGCGTCCAACAAAAAACTATAAGATAAATTTGACTACAGATTACCAGAGATGAAGAAAAAATTAGTAGCAACTTTAACATGGAGTTATGGGAAACACTCACCTCTGAAGGGGCCAAGTTTTCTGTGCTTATGACTAATGTCTCCAGATAAGGTGAAATGTCAAGAAGCCTTGCTAACCCAGGGAGATCACAATCCACAATGTGCGTGTCTAGCGTTAAACTTCGGCAATTCAGCAATGGAGAAGTACATTCTCTCACTTCCAGTACCGATAAAGCCTTGCAAACCAAGACAAACAACAAAGCGGGCACAAAGGAGTTCAAGAAGTTAGCACTAATATATGGACATTATGTTGTCACCAGTTACTTTCTTATTGGAAAACCACAAGTGTATTAGCACAAGAAATCTGCAGAAATTATACGTGCCAAATATATGTTGCAGTATACATGCAGATGGCATCACAATTCAGATAAGGGAAACAAAAGAAACTGAGAAAGTTTTCAGAATTTGCATTAGTATAAAAGACAACTCAGATTTATAAGCAGAGAACGCCATCAAAAATCAGGTAACACAAACAGCTCATACTGAGCTCTACTTGGGTATGCAAATGTGAACCCATAGCTAACACTGGCTAAAAATGGAAAAATAAATCGAGAGGTCATCAAACTATCAGGAAATAGATTTGTCTGACTACATCAAATCTCTCATTCATAGAAGGAATGATTCATATCAGCAGATTTTAACCCTTTTCTGACATAATTGGTAAACAAAGGACCAAAGGTGCTCTCGCACTTAAAAAACATATGCACGACTTAGCAAAAATGAAAATAAAATCACAGTCTCACCCGTTTCATATTAAAGGTAAAAATACCCAGATCCCCTGAAGTACTAGAAATCTCCTACACGGTTCTAGCCGTCTAGACTTCCGTTTTCAAATACCAAATTGATAAATGGACATACAAAAAGACTACATTTTGGTTTAAATCTAAGCATAAAAGCAACTTTTTCTATATGAGTCAAGTATGCTAGGGAAAAAGAGGAAATTTGGGAAGACTGACAAACCTGAATACACCAGGTCGCTAGTTTAAGTTCTCCAACGTGACAGAGTTTCCCAATAAGTTCTTGTACCAAGTCAAGATACTTGTCATAGTCCTCAACATCATCATCTGATTCGTCAACTTGTAAGTAGAAGCTAAGATCAGCACTAACTAAGGATGTCACATCCTCCAAACGAAGGTCCCAAGTATAGAAACGAGACGAAATTGTCAACGCGAGAAGATTCGGAGCTGAAATTTCCAAGTAAGCACCATCATAATCTCCATAATGATCCACAAAACCGCTCAAAACCAATTCCCGTAAACTCAGAGACCTAATCCTCACCCGATTAAACCTGTAACAAAGCACTTCTAAAGTTTCCAACACAGGACAACCCGTCACTATCCCCTCCATCGCGGCGTCACTCAAAATCACACCATACAACGATAACCTCTTCAGCGCATTCCAACCAACTACTAGTCCTTTAGGGGCGAAAACGCAAGCCTTCAATTCCAATATCTTCAAGGACGAATTCGTGCATATAAACTGTGGTAAAACATAAGCACCCCCATCATACATGAAGTTGTTGGAGAACCCTAAACTAAGCTCATCTACGTCGTTCCGCGTCGCGAAGCGCACCAACTCATCCACATCGGAGGGAATCGAGTCACGGTAAGGGATGAGGATCGAGAATTTCCCAACCTTTGGACCACGAAATTGAGCTAGGGTTTTAGTGACATCAGCAACGAAATCTTTAGGGTTAGAAGATGGCGGGGAGAAAATTAGGTTAGGGACGGAAGTCCAGAGGTGTAGCCATCGTTTGGAGAGAGTACCTGTTCGTATGATTTGATTGAGGGAGGGTAAATGAGAGAGGATGTCGATGAGAAGTGAGTCAGGTAACTCACTGATTCGATCTTGTTGTTTCGTCTTTCTTCTTCTTCTTCCTTTGTTTCTAGGGTTTTGAGCGTGACGTGAACCAGAGGTTTTGCTTCTGACAATGGAAGATCCAATTCGATTCGAGCTGCGGGTGATGTAAGTCTGGTTTTTGTCTCCCATTTTACTGAAGCACCTTCAAAGCTTCAAAGGAGTGGGCGACAATGGAGCCGCGGTCGCCGCTAAGAGCATCTCCACCCGTTACTCAAAGTTTTACTTAAATTTGAGTAAAAAATTGATTCGGTACAAAACACTTCAATGGGTAAAAGCAAAACAAATTTAGGCATAAATTTGACTTAAAAACATTACTAATGACATTGTTATAAATTTGAGAGGAAGAAAATGGTCTTTTAAATTTGGAAACCGGAGAGCCTGTAGTGAGCAACTCACTACTACTAGCGTGTAGTGAGAATGTCGGACGTCCTGCGCAGACAATTTATTTAAGATCCGCATTGTCCAAAATTTGAGAGGAAGAAAATAGCCTTCAGAATTTGGGAACTGGGGGAGCTTGTAAATGAGCAACTCTACAGGCGTGTAGTGAGAATCTCGGGCGTCCATTCTTATTTGTGCGAATAATTTATTTAAGATCCGGATCATCCAAAACACTTTGGAAGGTCGAGATTTACTCACTATAGGGTTTTGGTGACAATAGGCCCCCGCTCCCCAAAATTTGATGTTGGGTTCGGTTATCACCAAATTTGGTGAAGAAATTGAGTAATACTATCAAATTTGGTAGAGAATTTGGTGGAGTAGAGTGGGGTTTTTGGTGTTTTTTCCTTAAATTTAAATTTGACGTAGAATTTAAGTAAGGAGTAGAGATGTTCTTACGTTACTAATGAAATACTGTACCTAAGCGAGGATGACAAGATTTTAAGAAGTCAAGATTAAAATGAATAATTGGATTGGAGTTGATATGAGTAGAAACATTTTTCATAATCACTTTGATTTGAGTTGGAGATGCTTTACAAAGCCCTAAAAATCCACTTGGCCTTTTTTTTTTTTTTTGTTATTTGATTTTGTTTTCCACGTTTGCTAGTTTTCTGCCATATTTTTTTGAATTATTAGTTCGTATTGATGAGAGGGATCGAAAAAGTAAAATATTAGGATTAAAATTATTTTGAAAAGCCAAAATAAGCCTGAAAAAGATAATTTTTTTGGGCTTATTTTTACGTTTTTTAATTTTTTTTTTGAATTTCTATCATACTAATTGTCTACTTTTTTCAATTTCTTTTGTTGAGACGAATTTATAATACACGAAAATGTGACGCAAAACTAACAAAAGCGAAAATAGTTAATTATTACACACATAAAATAGCCAAGTGGGATTTTTTGGAAAAACTTACCGTCAGTCTGTACTCTATAATATATACAAGCCGTTTGGCTAAAAAAATTTCCGATAGTTTTCTCTCAATTTTTTAAACTTAATTCGGATCCATTTTTTGGACTAATTGTTCGTCTCCATGAGAGGAATAATAAAAAATGCAGATCCAAAATGAAAAATGTTCACTAAAGAATTAGAACAACACTTGCGCTAATATATATGTGAGGAGGAGGTACAAGATACAACAAATAGATCCTCATAGCAGAACACAATTTGCCAAGAACTGAGCCTGTTGGACAGTCTGCCTATCAACTTAACTTGGAATGTACTAGGTTATCCTACGTCATCGTACAGATATAGAAACAACAAGAGATTTAGCGAATCGATTCCAACGCACTTACGCAATCCAGAGCCCAGTACAAAAGTGAACTAACCTGTGTAGAAACTCGCTTCACACTCATTAGCATCGTTTCCAACTTCAATGCTTCATGAATTCTTTGGTGCAAGGTTTTAAAACTCGTTAGGCGCTCCCAGGTCGGTCGGGCACCTTCTAGCTTCCAGGACTGAGTACTCGGCGCCTAGTTGGGCTAGTCGGCAAGGGGCCTCCTCAATAACATTATCATCATCATCATCATAATAAATGCACAAGTGGAAGTTGAGATCTCCAACAACTAAGGACGTCACATCCTCCAAACGTACGGTCGGCGTATAGAAAAGAGAAGAAATTGTCAGAGTTCGAAGATTGGGAGCTGAAATTGCCAAGTAAGCATCACCACCATCATTGCCATCAGCATCTTCATCAAAAGGATAATCAGAACTGCTCAAAACCAACTCCCGCAAACTAGGAGAAGTAACTTTCAAGCGATTGAAGCCACCGTAATTGCAAAATTTCCAACACAGGACAACCTAACAATATTCCCTCCATCACAGCATTACTCAGCTTTATATCTTGCAAACATAAGCTCTTGAGTGATTTCCATCTAATTGGGCATACAGGGGCAACAACGCAATTCCCCAATTCCAATATCTTCAGTGACAAATTTGTGTATAAATGCTGGGGTAAAACGTAAACATCATCATCTATCATATCAAAGAAAGCGAGGGCGAGATGATCTACATTGTTTTCTGTACCGAAACGAATCCATAAATCGACGTCGGATGCAATCGAGGTACAGTAAGGAATGAGCGGGATGGAGAATTTCTCAATCTTCGAAACACGGGATTGAACTAGGGTTCTATTAATGTAAGAAACGAACCTTTCGCACGCATCGTTGAGGGATGATAGATCAACAGAGGTGAAAAGTAAGTTAGGGACGAAAGTCCAGAGGTGTAGCCATCGTTTGGAGAGAGTACCTGTTCGTATGACTTCTTCGACGGAGGGCAGCCGGGAGAGGATGTGGATGAGTAATGAGTCAGGTAACTCACTGATTTGATCTTCTTTCATTTCTAGGGTTTGAGCTTTGTTCTGATCGTTCTGTATGTTCGTCTTTCTTCTTCTTCTTCTTCTTCTTCTTCTTCTTTCTGTTTCTAGGGTTTTGATCCTCTCACTACAAGATTACTCGTCATTGTTGTCGATCGTTGCACCCACCCAAACTATGGAAAAAAAAAAATCAATGCTGAACGGGTAACACGTGGTGCTTGATTGCGCATATCTGACCGTCTAAAAATGCAACGGACGGCTCGGATTGAAAGTGTCCGATGAATTAAAAGAAGAAAAAGGAAAAGGAAAAAATGCTTTTTAATCGAGACCGTCTATTGCATTTTTAGACGGTTGAATGTGTACGAGCAGGTGCCACGTCAGCCATACTCACTTGGCACTAAAAATTCCTCCCAACTAGGACACATTTTGGGTTGGGACAAAATAATCTAAGCCATTCAATTTATTTACAATACCTTCTTACGAGCCTCCGTAAAAAATCAACTTGTTCCAATATTATTAAAGACTTAATCGATTCATACAATTTTTATCGTGATTAGTTCATACAATTCTTGGCAGATCGCCGTTTTAGGTACAGAAGGCTTGTACGTATTCGACAACTTTGCATATTAGTCATCAGATGAAACATGTAGACATGCACATTCCACAACTTGATGTCATCTTGAATGTAGTGGTTGCCTGCTTTCCCCAATGGCCTTTGCTATCCAACTCAAAAAGCCAATGATTCACTAGTAATTTTTCCTGTATTGGGTTGGCAAAGTAGACATGAAAAAATAATAAATACTTGATTATGAGATTACATGTTCAAATCTTACGGAGGCCAACCACCCCAAACCTTGCAGTTATTGGGGTTTATGTCCGGTCATTACCTTGAAGAGCCCGGAATTAGTCGAGGTGTGCATAAAGTGACCCGAACATCCGGTTATAATAATAAAAAAAAAAAGAGAGAGAGTAATTTTTCCCCTATTATATTGCAGGTTCTTCTTTGAAAATTTGCCCATAGTGCTATGGTTTCATCTTATCTTTTTCGTTTTTTCTCATATTTTCACATAAATTCCTATCGATGAGTTCTCCAAAATAAGTGAAAAATTCTTCTTCAATTCCTTTTCTTTTTGTTCATCCTTTCTCACCATCCCAATGCGGTGTAAGCGCCTTCTTGAATTTCTTTGACTGATTCTATCATTATAAGAGACAGCCTCCGTGAAAACGCCATAAAGAACACTAGCTCGTGGAACCCTTGAATTGTGTTCTGCCCGTGGCTCTAGCAAAGAAAAAACTCCACAAACACAGAAAATTTTACACGTAAAATAGCTCATGGGTGAACTTGCAGTACTTATCCTACGCCAGCTTACAGATATAGAAACAACAAAAGATTTAGTGAACCCATTCCATCGCACCTACGAAATTCGGACCCCGTTTCCCACTACAAAAGTTAACTAATGCGTTAGCATCGTTTCCAACTTCAATGCTTACACGAATTCTTTGGAAACTCAAAGAGCCTGACTACAGCACGGGGGGAGGATGCTGGAAGATTCAACTCCTCATCAACTATTTCTCGCCACACAGGGCATTCTGATCGCGAGTCTGTTTGCAAATAGATGTTCATATTCTCTAGCACTTTGGCATTCTTGAGCAAAAACTGTATAAGCTCAACTTCAGAGTGTGCTCTGCGGAAGCCAAATATTTTAACGTTCTTGAGCTGCAGCAACGAACCCTCTGGAATTGTCTTCCGTAATTGGAGGTAGTTCTCTCTATCGATGGAGTTAGCATCAAAGAGGCAGCCTCGAACGAAACGCTGCAAGTTGAACTTAAGTTTAGACTACGGGATATGACAAAAAAATGAACTTTTTGCTAAATTAGCTTTTAGCCACTTTAACATGGAGTTCTTTCACTTATTTCTAGAGAGATCCTGGATAAAGACCAAAACCGTGAACTTAAAAGAAATTTTAGAAGACAAGGTTCTACACATTACACAACAAATTGACCCAAAAACAACCTTCAAATTGTCACACACTGATATTCCTGCTAAAGATGAATCTGAGTTCAATGAATAGAACAGAGTTAAAGTGGGACAATTGTTCTGGGATAACACACCTGTTCAATTTTTTTGCAGTTTACAACTAATTTCTCCAGATAAGGTGAGATATCGAGAAGCTTTGCTATCCCAGGGAGATCATTATCCGCAATGCCCATCTCGAGTGTCAGAGATTTACAATGCAGTAATGGAGAAGGCAATGCTTTCACCTCTAGCACCGATAAAACCTTGCGAGCCAAGACAGATGACGAAGCGGGAGGAAAAAAAGATCAATAAGTTATCGCCAAATATATAGATAGACAATAAATTGTCACTGGTTACTTTCTAGTATTGTACAAGGCATAGCACGCCAAAATCTGCAGAACTCACCAAATTTATGTAGCAGTCGTGCAAATGTGCAATCAACATAACTTTACTTGGGAAACTGGGAAAAAAAAAAATTCCGACTTTCTGTAGTATTGAAGACAACTCGCTTTATAAGCAAAGAAAGCCACCCAGACTGGTAACATTAACAGCTCATACTGAGGTCTACTGTTGCATAGGTGAACGGTGAACCCATAGCTCAAAAAGGAGAAATACCTCAACAGGTCATCAAACTATCAGAAAATAATGTAACTCAACCTGTTCTGCCTTCAATCGGGAGATAAAGTTAATGTGGGAAATGAAAAGTACATTGATGACTAACCAAAAATGGAAAACAAAATCAACATTTCATTCTTGTGAAAATGGGACATCTGAGTACGATTGTGGAGCATAATTAAGAACAAACATTATTACACTGGTCTAGTTGCCTATGGAGCAACAAAAAAAAAAAGTCTAGTTCTCTAGACTTCGATTTTCATATACCAATTGATAAATGACTAGTCCAAGGGACTACATTTGGTTTCAATCTATACTAAAAAGTAGTAACTTTTGCTATATGCGGATCATGGGAGTGGGAAAGAGAGGAAATTTGGGAAGAATTACACACCTGAATGCACCAGGTTGCAAGTTTAAGTTCTTTAACATGACGGAGTTTCTCAATAAGTTCCTGTAACAAGTTGCAATACTTATCCTCCTCAACAGTATTATAGACATCATAATGAATGTTCAAGCTGAAGCTGAGATCTGCAACAACTAAGGACTTCACATCCTCCAAACGTATGTTTGACGTATAGAAACAAGAAGAAATTGTGAGAGTACGAAGATTGGGAGCTGAAATTTCCAAGTAAGCATCACCACCATCACTATCATCATATTCATCGTCTAAAGTATACTGACACCAGCACAAAACCAACTCCCGTAAACTAGGAGAAGCAACTTTCAAACGATTGAAGCCACCGTAACAGCGTACTTCCAAAATTTCCAACACAGGACAACCTAACAATATTCCCTCCATCACAGCATTACTCAGCTTTATATCTTGCAAACATAAGCTCTTAAGTGATTTCCATCTAATTAGGCCTACAGGTGCAACAATGCAATCCAACAATTTCAATATCTTCAGTGACAAATTTGTGTATAAATACTGGGGCAAAATGTAAACATCATCGGCACTCATATTGATGAAACAGAGGGCGAGATGATCTACGTTGTTTTTTGTCGCGAAATGAATCCATGAATCGACGTCCGATGCAATCGAGGTACAGTAAGGAATGACGATGTCGAATTCCTCAATCTTCGAAACACGGGATTGAACTAGGGTTCTATTAACGTCAGAAACGAACCTTTCGCACTCACCGTTGGGTAGTACGCGATCAGCCGAGGCGAAAAGCAAGTTAGGGAAGAAAGTCAAGTTAGGGACGAAAGTCCAGAGGTGTAGCCATCGTTTGGAGAGAGTACCTGTTCGTATGACTTCTTCGATGGAGGGCAGCAGGGAGAGAATGTGGATGAGTAGTGAGTCAGGTAACTCACTGATTCGATCTTCTTCCATTTCTAGGGTTTATTTCTAGGGTTTGAGCTTTGTTCTGATACTGTTTGTTCGTCTTTCATTTCTCCCTACGAGAGCCATTGTTGTATAGTTGCAACCAGCCCAACTAGGGGAATTTTATTTTAGGGAAAACTTCATAACTTTGATCGCAATGCTTCATAAGCCTCCAAACTTCATTAAATATTAATTAAATCTCCAAACTTTACACATTTGTTTCAATTAGGTCCACGTCGTCTAATTCCGTTAGCTTTGGGACATAATTTTCTTATGTGTCTTTCTTTTACCCCAAAACGACGTTGTTTTGGGGGCAACTCAAGGAGACCATTTTACATGGTCATGTGGGGTCCATTTCGGGGTCCTACACAAACAATCTAGACCGTGTAATAATTTTAAATTCATTATTTGGGCGGTTTTGTGTAATTTAAGCCCAATCGGTTACGTATACGTAATTGATCTAAGTTGTTCATTTTTTTCATTCAAAATGCGGGCCCTATAATCTGAAAGAAATTTGAATAAAAACTTTAGACAATTGCATGCTCGGTATCATCTTGATCTGAGCCGCATATATTGTAGGGATTGTTAAAAAGAGCATTTATCAAAAAAATTATCTTGATCAGATATCAATACATATCATAACAATTTATTTTTTGCAATTAATATTTGCATTTTGATATATATATATATCAATGTTTGATCAAAATAATTATTTTAATAGATATTCTTCATAACAATCCCTACAATATCTGCGGTCATATCAAGACAAAACCGAGCAAACAATCGTTTAATTTTTCTTCAAAATTCTTTCAAATTATATGACCTGAATTCTGAATGAAAAACTAAACGACTTAGATCAACTTGTCTACATAACCGATTGGGCTGAAATTATACAAAATCAATCAAATAATTAATTTAAAATTATTTGACGGTTCAGATAGCTTGTAGGACCCCAAAGTGGGTCCCACACGACCATGTGAATGGCCTACCTAATTTGCCCCCAAACAACGTCGTTTTGGGGGATAAAATTGACACATAAGAATATTCCGTCCAAAAGTTGACGGAATTAAACGGCATGGGCCTAATTGAAACAAATGTGTAAAGTTTGGAGGTTCAATTAACATTTAATGAAGTTTGGAGGCCTATGAAGTATTGCGGTCAAAGTTTGGAGGCCTTTTTGAAGTTTTCCCTTTATTTTATACCGGGCGGTTAGTTTGTGACCGAGCCTACCTGGTGCCTAAAAGCTGCATCCGAGTCGTCCAAAAGTATATTGGATGACCAAATCGAAACCCTCTTCGCCTCCTCTCTCTCTCCCCTTTCTCTTTTCATAATTCGGACCGTCCAAGATCGAAATGGACGACCAGGTGAAGTGCCTGCGGGTGCCACGTGGTACCCGATCGACACTGAAAAACCTCTCCAACTATGGACGCCAAATGTTCACATTTTGGGTGGGATCCCAAACGATCTAAGTCGTCCAATTAATTTAAAATAGTCTCCATTGAAAATCAACTTATTCCAACAACGTTAAAGACTTGATCGATTCTTATAGTTTTTATCGTGGTAAATTAATTTTTACAGGAACTCTCAAATACAATTTAAACAAATTGAATAACTCCAATTATTTACGTAAGTTCCCGAAATAAGTCCACACGAGGCGGAGTACGCCAAATGGTATACCCATAAGTTTTTTAATAAGGTGATGCGGTAATTTGATTCTTTTAAAAAAGTAATTAGTTTTAAAAAATCAATCATAAGAAAAATAAATAAATTAAAGTAAAATTGTTTTCTAAAGTAACGGACAATTTTTTTTACAAAAAATAATTTCAATAATCACTTACTCTGTCTCACCTTTTTTTTCTTCTTTCTATTGTACAATAACAAGCCGTACTTCTTAGAAGTAGGCGACCGCCGGAACTTATCTAGCTACCAAATACCTCAAACGCCACATTTAAGATCGTGGATCTAACTTTGTCTTTAACAAAGCTTTTGGGCCCTTTGGATCATATGGACGGGGAAGAGTGCATAGCAATGCGTCTTTGGGAGTCTCCTCCTCTAGTGAGTCCTCCATAAACCTCCTCCACACACTGTCGATAGCCATGGCTTCCGGGCATATCACCATTTTAGGTACAGTTACAGAAGACTTGTATTCGACAACTTTGCTAATTTATTCATCAGATGAAACACGTACACATGCACATTCCGCAACTTCATGTCTTCTTGAATGTATAATGTAGTGGTTGCCTGCTTCCCCAATAGCCTTTGCTATCCAACTCAGAAAAACCAATGATTTACCACTAATTTTTCGTGTTTTAGCCCCAACGGATTGACCAAGTGGACATGAGAAAACAACAAGTGTTTGCTAAAAGGTAGCATGTTCGAATTTCGAGGAGGCCAATCACCCCAAACCTTGCACCCATTGAAAGTTATGCCCAGACTTTCGGAACTCCAAAATTAGTCGAGTTGTGCGCAAAATGACCTGGATATTCGGTTATTAAAGAAAAAACAGTAATTTTTCACTTATTATATTGCAGGTTCTTCTTTCAAAATTTACCCATGGTACTATGGTTTCACCTTATCTTTTTCCTTTTTTCTCATCTTTTCACATGAACTCCTATCGTTTGAGTCGTTTAAATAAGAGAGAAATTCTTCTTCCTTTTCTTTTTTCACCATTTCTCACCATCCCAATGTGGTGTAAGCATACCTTCTTGAATTTCTTTGACTGATTCTATCAATAAAAGAGACAGCCTACGTGAAAACAGGCCATAAAGAATGCTAGGTAGCTCGTGGAACCCTTGAATTATGTTTTGCCCGTGGCTCTAGCAAATAAAAAACTCCACAAACACAGAAAATTATATACGTAAAATAGCTCATGGGTGGACTTGCACTTATTGTGAGGAGGAACAAGAAGATTCGACAAATAGGTCTTTCATAGCAGAACATAATTTGCCAAAAACTGAGCCTCCTGGACAGTATGTCTATCAACTTTATTAGGAATACACTAGGTTATCCTATGTCAGTTTACAGATATAGAAACAACAAAAGATTTAGAGAACCCATTGCAGCTCACCTACGAAATCCAGAACCCAGTACAAAAGTGAACTAGCATCGTTCCCAACTTCAATGCTTTCACGAATGTCTTGGTGACGCGAAGAACCTGACTACCACACAGGGGGAGGATGCTGGAAGATACAACTTCTCATTGATTACTTATTCCCACACACAACAGCATTCCGTTGCGCACTGAAAATCATCCCTTGGTAAGTAAATGTTCATATTTTCTAGCACTTTGCCATTCTTCAGCAAAAACTGTACAAGCTCAGCTTCAGAACGTACTCTTCGGAATCCAAATATTTTAACATTCTTGAGATGCAGCAGCAAACCCTCTGGAATCGTCTTTCGTATTTGGAGGTAGTTCTCTCTCTCTCTCTCTCTCTCTCTCTCTCTCTCTCTCTCTCTCTCTCGATAGAGTGAGCATCAAAGAGGCAGCCTCAAACAAAAAACTGTAAGTTAAGCTTAGATTACGAGAGATAACAGCAAACTTGAACTTTTTGCTAAATTAGCTTTTAGCCACTACATGGAGTTCTGTCACTTGTTTCTAGAGAGATCCTGAATAAAGACCAAAACCGTGAACTTAAAAAGAAATTTTAGAAGACACTACACATTACACACAAACAACCTTCAAATTGTCCCATACTGATATTCCTGCTAAAGGTGAATACGAGTGCAATGAATAGAACAGAGTAAAAGTGGGACAATTGTCCCGGGATAACACACCTGTGAAGGGTACAAATTTTCTTTGCTTACGATTAATGTCTCCAGATAAGGTGAGATATCGAGAGATCATTATCCACAATGTGCATGCCAAGTGTCAGTGATTTACAATTCAACAATGGAGAAGGCCATGCTTTCAACTCTCGCACCGATAAAACCTGGCGAACCAAGACAGACGAAAAAACGGGAGAAAAAAGAGTTCAAGAAGTTAGTGCCAAATATACGGATAGACATTAAGGCATCATTCCACTAACTCAAAAAGTTGCCAAACAACCAAAAAAGCCAAGTTAGCGGAACACCCCCTAAGTTGTCACTGGTTACTTTCTTATTGTATAAGACATAAACGTATTAGCACGACGAAATCTGCAGAACTCACATATGGCAAATTGATGTTGCATAGTACCATCAACATACCTTTACTTGGGAACTGGGAAAAAAATTTATTAAGTATCTGTAGTAAAGAAGACAACTCAGTTTATAAAATTTATGAGTTTCTGTAGTATAGTAGACAACTCGGTTTATAAGCAAAGAAAGCCATCCAGACCAGACCGGTAACATTAACAGCTCATACTGAGCTCTAGTGTGGTATGCATTGGTGAACGGTGAACCCATAGTTACACTGGCTAAAAATGTTGAAATACCAAGACAGGTTATCAAAAATATCTGAAAATAAATTTGTCCTGGCAACATTAAGTTTCTCTCATTTGCAGACGGAAGGATGTAACTCAGCCTGATTTTAACCCCATTCTGACTTCAATTGGTAGACAAAAAAGTATATTGATGACTTAACAAAAATGGAAAATAAAATCAGCATTTCATTCTTGTGAAAATGGGACATTAATTTTCTTCACAGTACGATTGTGGAGCATAACTTAGAACATGTATTAGTACACTGGTCTACTTGTCTATGTAGCAAAAAAATAGGTCTAGTTCTCTAGACTTCGATATTCAGAAACCAAAATTTGATAAAAGACTAGTCCAAGAAACTACATTTGGGCTTCAACCTATACTGGAAAGTAACTTTTGTAATATGCAAATCATGGGAGAAGGAAAGAGAGGAAATTTGGAAAGGATTGCACACCTGAATGCACCAGCTCACATGTTTAAGTTCTTTAACATGATGGAGTTTCTCAATAAGTTCCTGTAACAAGTCGTAATACTTATCCTCCTCAACATTATCGTAGACAGCATAATCAATGCCCAAGTAGAAGCTGAGTTTTGCAACAGCCAACAAATAAGGACTTCACATCCTCCAAATGTACGTTCGACGTATAGAAAACAAGAAGAAATTGTCAGAGTATGAAGATTGGGAGCTGAAATTGTTAAGTAAGCACCACCACCATCATTGTCATCATCGTCTTCATCAAAAGAATACCCAAAACTGCTCAAAACCAACTCCCGCAAACTAGGAGAAGTAACTTTCTCGAAAATTGCTTAAACAGTGCACAATTTTCTTTTTACCTTCTCATATCTCTATCAATACTTCATGTTGTGAAATTTTAAAGTACTACAAGCGCACGAATCGGATTGATAGTATAGTTATGCAAGTGTGAGGTCGAACCCACAGGGACTTGTGATATTTAGTAAGAAAAAGTAAATAACCTAAATTGATTTAACCCTAATGTAGTTGACAAAAAGTTGCGATTGATTTTTAAACTACAAACGAATAAAACAATGACAAAACAAATAATTAAACTAGCACGCAAAAATAGTGGAGAATAACGGTTGAGAAAATAACTAAGGTTTCGGAATCCACACCCATAAACGTTTATCAATTAATCTTATGCAATGATTTTTCTTTGATTTCTACACAACGATTTAGAGGGTAATCTTATCAGCGCAGAAAATTTTATTATAATAACTTTTTCATTTTAACGAAAATATGTTCTCCCTCTTCTTCACTAAATCTTTGCCAAGATCATCCATTGGCCGCTACGTACGAAAAGAACATGACTCTAACTACTAAAAATGTACTAATACCATAACTACCACCGATTCGATCACACCACAGCCTCCTAATCATATCCCAACTCTTCTTTGTCTTCCTCCTCCTCTTCCTCAAACGGAACATATGTCGCATTGGAAGCCGACTCAGTGTACCCGACACAGAAGTCGAGTTTGTGTTCCATTCGTTTCCTATCCTTTGCAGCCTTTTTCTGTTCTTTAATAATATCATTCTGTCGGCACACCATCAACTTCATGGCTTCAAGCATCCATGCTTTAAAGCCCTTTTGCTGAGACGGTTGTGAAGTAGAAGGAGCATCGCTTGGAGCACTTGGTTTGTTGAACGGATTTTGAGGTGAAGCTTGGTGTCGAGATTCACGCCGAGAAGAGGTTTGGCTTCTATTTTCTGTGCCGGCATTGATTGGCCCAATACCTTTCGCGTAATTATTGGAAGGAGATAGCTTTAACCCGGCACCCAAACAGAACTTTGTAATCATTGCCACGTAAGGAAAGTTTGCAGTCATCATGGTGTCATTCCTGAAAGCAACGAGTTGCTTGAAAATCCAGAGGGCGTAGTCCACTGTCTCATCCCTCTGCATAGAGATATACAACAATTCCAATCCCCTATCTCCGGGTATTTTCTCTTTCCCGCGGGGAAAGATATTATGGTGAAGTACCTTGTTCATGGTCCGATACTCATTCTTCAAACCCCCCCGACCCCTGGTTAAGTTTGTAGTCATCGAAAAGTACATTTTTTACCATGTCGGGGTCAATGTGTCGATTGTAAGATCCTGGATAAGTGCAACTGGATGGTCGGGGCCTTACATAATTCAAATATCGGGCAATGCCATCGGGGGTAATCGTGATAGTTTTGGTCCCCACTTTCGATACTATTCGTTGCCTTTCCTCATCATCGACAATCACATTCTTGTAAAATTCCGATACCCAATCTCGAACATAGCCCTTAACAGGTTTAAAGAAATGGCTCAAACCTTTGTTTTCTCGGATGCCAATGTAGTCGTTGTCCTTCAAGCTCGGCTGGTCGACTTGCCTTTCGCATATGACACCCTTCCTTTTCGGAATTGACTCCTCCCATCGCTTCTGGTTTGTTTTCCTCTCATCCTCCTTGTGCTTCTTCCTCATCTCATCAACCTCCTCCTCTGACATTCGTTTTCGTTTTTTTTTACCCTTGGGACCTCCACCAGTTCGCTTTGAAGCCGACGACCCTATCGATTTCTGAACAACACTCCTACCCATTGGACTTGTAGGTTGGTGGGTATTTGGGATAGAGAAAGATGGAATTCGACTGTGGAGATGAAGAGAGAGAAATCGAATTTCTGGGTGTAGTATTTAGGGTTTCAAGATTTGATGTTTGAGATGTAGGTTTGGATGATTTGGTGCGTGGATTTGAGATAATTGACAAGTGAGATAAGTGGCTATGGAGGTTTAGGGTTTTTTCCGAAGTGGGCTTGTTGAAGAAGAAGAAGAAGATGGGATTTTGATCGTGATTGGAAGTCCAAGCTTTGAGACCGATACACCTTGATAGCTGTACTGGTACAGTCCTGTTTAATGGGCGCCTGACTTTTCCGGACCAGTACAGATTAAGACCTATACCGGTACAAGTTTGTATAATGGGCGCCTAACTCCTCCGGACCAGTACAGATTAAGACCTGTACCGGTACAAGTTTGTATAGTGGGCGCCTGACTTCTCCGGACCAGTACAGATTAAGACCTGTACTGGTACACTTCGGTTTTTCTGAAATTGTCATCCAAAATCACGATATTTTCATCCAAAAAACCAAGAATCACGAGACCTATATTGGACCGCTCGGATGGGGTGCCGGGCACCACGTGTCATTGCCCTATCCGTATGCAAAAAAATTTCCAAAATCACTTCCCAAACTCTCAAATTTTCTCGAAACATCCAGTCAGTTACCTAAGTTTTTCAAAACAAAATAAATTTTTTCTAATGCAAAACCCATGTGGTGAGGAGGTTTTTGAGACGTCCCATCGGCGGCTTGATTTACAAGATTGGAACTTAGTAAATACGACCCGTTTTCGGCTAAATGCAACCCAATTTTCAATAATTGAGGGGGAAAGGATGGACCCATTCTTGCTTTCCCCATGGAGTCCTATATATACACAGGTGTTAAGATTTTTCTTACAAACTAAATGAACTACTATAAAATTCTTAGTTTTTATATATTCATGGCTTTTATTGCGAATTACATATGTTCATCCCAATCTTTGCAACTTCCTTCGGAGGAGTTATTTCGTTGGATAGTGGGTTCTTACACTTACCGACTTATTCAGTGTGGAGGCATTTTTCTCAGATGTACTAGGAAAAATAACAGCAGAAGGAAGAAGAGGATGTTTCGACAACTCCTCTGGGACTCTTGTTTTGAGATTGAACTTCATAACTTGTATCACTCCAAATCCAAAGCCGATGCAAGTTCCTCGTTCACAAATCACAGTTGTTAGTAGAATTGCCCTGAAAAGAATGGTTAAGTTCGGACTTGAGTATCCGAATAGAATAGTTTTGTTCGGCTCCGAACACAGTGTTTTCGTTCGGATATACATCTCTGAACATATAAGATTCATTTGGATCTACATGTCTGAACAGAGGTTTTGTTCAGACTTCCGATGTGGAACAAATTTTATTTGCTCAGCCACCTGGAGCGCCGAACGTTAACCTTCTATTCTGCTCGCGAAGGAAACTAAAATAAGCAAATTATGCTAACAACATTTAAAAAACAAGCCTTCATTTCACACTTATCCAAATTGTTGCAAAAATGTTAACTCGCCATCAAAGCGTATGACGGGAAAATGCATTTTCTGATCCCATGATATAATCCTTACACAAACACCCTCTTCGATTAGACTTGGGATTGTTAGTCCTAGGGGATTAACAACCCCGACTCCTTGCTAATTCTACCAAGTCCAAGAGACTTATCAAACAAAAGCCTAAGAGTATTAACCCAATTGACAGAAAAAGCACCAGAACAAACCGAAAAAGCGTTGACAAAGAGTATTAACCCAACTGAGAGAGCGTTGAGCCCATTGAAAAAGATCTTGAAAGGAGGTGCTTCCCTCAGCATCCTTCTCACAGAGCTTTGTTCCGCTTCTCATCATCTTCGAGCAGGAGTAGTCTGGTAAAAGAGTTACCAGCAAGACAAAAGTTCAATAGTCAGCAAAACCAAGGGACAAAAATGGAAATCTCTTCAACTGAAACCAAGACTTGGATCCAACAATAGCAAAAGTTAACAAATATAGTAGGGCAAAAGTTAACAAAAAAGGTAAGACAAAAGTTAATGGTATTTTAGTTATTGTAATCAGAGAGGAATAGTTACAACAGCGTCAAATTGCAGAAAAGGCAAAGTGTTAAAAGGTCAACTTGTAGGTGTTGCCAGATTGTGTGCTTAACCAACTACCTACGTTCCAACAGATACTCCATTGAAAAAAATTGGTACAAATTAATTGCGCAAAAATATTCAGAAGTCTACAGTGAGGTGAATATTTGGATTCCAACTTCAATCAGCATCGTGAAAGAGTACCTTCAAGCAATCAAAGAACCCGTAATAAACTTGAATGAACTACTTGAAACATAATGTGACCGTTTCACTTTAACTGGACATGATAATTAAAGAATGAAAAAAAAAAAAAAAAAGAGGAGATACATGTAGTTAAATGTAATTGTTGTCAAAACGAAACTCTATTTAAATCTTCCAGACTTTAAAAACCATCCAATTTCAAAATATAATTTCACACACCAAAATCATGAGTGAAAGGGAAAGAAAATAACGGCAGTCCTTGATGCAATAGTAACTTCAAGGTTAAAAGGACGGGGGGAGCTTCTAACCTGGAATGGAGTCTGCACCTTCACGCAAGTAAGTTTGCTTTTTTCCACCACCAGTTATCACCTTAATCTTGAAATGATACCTAGAATTGATCAAACACAACCTTATTAAGCTCAATAATAAATTAATAATGAGCTGGAATAAACTGAGTGTACCATTAAAGAAAAATAATGAGCATATTTAGCTTTCCAATTTACTACATACATAGAGTCGCACATAAGTCTATTCTTTTAAACACCTCCTATGAAGACTACATTAACTAAACAACCAGAAAATACATTTCAAGGCAAATTTCTACACAATGGTCGTAAAAAATTCTCTCCAGCATGTATATGAGGCTACTGATCCATTCAAAAGTGGCCTGTGAAATCCAAACATATGAAGAATGTAAACATTCTACGTACATATAATGGTCATTGTATACCACTACACATCTTACACAGATATGTCAAACCCTTATCACGGGCCGAATGTCCAGAAGTAATTTACAGTTCCAAAATTTAATCCACCTCCAAAGTGACAAAAACCAAGAGCCTTTAAAGTTTAAAGTGAGAAAAAACAAAATCATACCTCTGAATTTGAACATTAGAACACCGGTACATGATTGATCAAAACTCTTAAATAGAACCCTCTAAGAACACCACTCCCTAGCATTTTGGAACATCCTTAACCATGGGCTTGGGCCTTTTTTGTTCACATTCCAGTGCTTTGGGTACCAAGGGAACTGCCACATCAAGAAGCATCGCTCCGGATGAGGCATCAATGCAAGATGCCTCCCATCAGGGGAACAAATGGCAGCAATTCCCAATGGAGATCCATTCAGATTGAAAGGATAGACTTCAGTTGGTTTCCCATCATCATCACAATATCTTAGAGGCGCCAAGTTTGACCCAAGTACCCTGTCCAAGACACCCCCATCAGGAAAATACGCCCGTCCCTCACCATGTGCAGCCCATACACCTAATGTACTTCCTTCCATTCCTTTGAACATTAGAGCTGGGGAGTCCTTTATCGTCACACTAGTGAATCGACATTCGAACCTTCCAGATTCATTGTGAACAAACCTCGGTTGTGATGGGTCCCCACCAACCCCAAAAACACCTCCAACTTCAGGACCTGGGACCCAACCCAATAGAGCCATGAGCTGGCACCCATTGCAAACCCCAAGACTGAAAGTATCCGGTCGTTTGTAGAATTCCTCAAATTGCTTCAGAAGAGGCTTATTGAATCGGATAGAAGCGGACCAACCTTTTGCAGAATCAAGCACATCGGCATAGCTAAAACCCCCCACAAACACAACCCCCTGAAATTCTTCGAGAGAAATGACCCCATTGAGAAGGTCAGACATAGTGACATCCCACGGTTCAAATCCAGCGGCAAAAAATGCGGCAGACATTTCTCTATCCCCATTACTACCCTCTTCCCTAATCACAGCTACTTTTGGCTTGGAAGTAACAGTCATATATTTCTCATCTGTAAAAGTTGGAGTGAAGGACAATTCCCATGAAGGTGCTTTCCTACTCTTCAGCCCTTCCTTTTCTAAGTCCACACAAGACGCCAACCTTTGGAACTTTTCGAGCTGAAAACTCGTTTCTTCCCAAATGTCCCTAAGGTTGGAAGTTTTCTCATTCAAATAACCTATCCCGTTAAACTTCAACTCTATTTGGGGTTCAGCAGTTACTTGTCCGATGATCTCAGCAGAAATACCAACACTGCCTAGCTTTCCCATTACTGTGTCCAAGTTCTTCTTACTAATCTCAAGAATAAGACCAAGCTCCTCTGCGAAAAGCATTTGGAAGAGGCTATTCTCTGCTGAGGTAAAGTCCAGGCGAATTCCGCAGTTCCCAGCGAATGCCATCTCGAGTAAGTTGACAATGATCCCACCATCACTAATATCATGACCAGCAGAGATCAACTCATTAGAGAGAAGATCCTGAACACCATCAAAAACTCTTTTAAGATAAGAAACATCATCGAGATCAGGACAATCATCCCCAACTTGGGCAAAAACATGAGCGAGAGCAGACCCACCAAGACGCCGTTTTCCTTTCGCCAGATCAATGAGTAGCAACATGCCGTCATCTCCAAGCTTCAAATCTGGTGTCACTGTTTTGGTTATATCAGGACAAGTAACATAGGCACTGATTACTAGGTTTCCAGGAGCCTTGACCACCTCCCCTGATGCATGGGCTGCCATTGAAAGACTGTCCTTTCCACCATCAATTGCAATTCCAAGTTCAATCATGGTTTCTGAAAGAGCTATGGCGGCATCATACATGTCTGCTCCTTCCCCATCGAGTTTGGCAGCATACATCCAATTCCCACTCGCTTTAACATCAGAAAGCGACGTGACTTTCACCCAAACAAGATTTGTAACTGCTTCTCCAATTGCTAGTCGAGCCATTGCTTTGGGATCTAAGAGGCCTTTGATTGGCTGCTCTCCAATTGCACAAGCACCTCCGGTAAAATCGTTGTAAGTTTGTGCTATAACAGCAACATCAGAAAGAGGAAGTTGCAAGGGACCCACAGTTTGTTGTTGCGCCACGAGGCCTGTTACACACCTATCAACCTTGGTGGTTAAGAACCGTTTTGAACACACAGAAGGAAGTCTGAGCACCCTCTTCAGTGCATCCATCACTGTTATCCCAGGAGGAATGTTGAGGGGGTAAAGCGGATGAACCACTCGATGGAACTGAAAAGTTTTCTGAGGCATGTCCCCAAGCACTTTCTCCAGCTCAAGATCTACAGCGGGTGGTGGTGGAGGGAGTCCATTGAAATGACTCCTCTCAATAGCTTTGCTGTCAACTAAAACAACGCGCCCTTCTCCACTAATTGTCCCAATGACCGCCATGGAGACTCTTTCTCTATCGCAGATTGCTTGCAAAAGGCTACGACTTTCAGGGTTCACCAATATCGCGTCCTGCTCCTGGTATTCAGCACCCCATATTTCCAAAACAGACATCGTGTGATCACCAACTACAACTGCCCGGATATCAATCTCAGCACCCTTTGGGTATATTATTTCCTTAACGACATTACAGTTTCCTCCAGCACCCTGATCATGAATACTAATGATTGGATTTTTCTCACCCATTTCAATGCAAGCGCGAACAACACGGTACAATTTCTGTGCCATCTCTGCATCCCCACGTTGTACAGCATTGAAATCCAGCTCAGCGTCGTTCTGGCCACTGACCATGCTTGATGCAGCACCACCTCCCATTCCTATCCGATACGCAGGCCCTCCAATCTTTACAACTAACATTCCAATGTCAGGCTCTCCTTTCGATATATGGATGTCGTCAATCATCCCAATCCCTCCACTAAACATGATCGGCTTCAACCATTCTCGCCTATCCCCGTTTGGAAGTCTCATTCCAAAAGTTCTAGTGTAACCCTGAATCAAAGGCTCTCCAAATTTATTCCCATAGTCAGATGCACCATTGCTCGCATCAATGAGGATCTGCAAAGGAGATGCCAAATTCGATGGGTACGAGTATGATGGATCTTCCCACGGTGCATAAGACTCATCCATATTGAGATTCCCAACACAATAACCAGCTGTAGATGCAACAACAAAAGACCCCCTTCCAGTCGCGTGAGTATCTCTAATGCGGCCTCCTGCACCGGTCTCAGCACCAGGATAAGGAGCCACTGCGCACGGAAAATTGTGGGTCTCCGCGGTAAATAAGATACCAAGATCACGAGTACTAGTATCCAGTGGACAGGTCAAGCCAGGCTGAACTGGTCGCAACTGCTTCACCATAAAACCCTTAATTGCACTTGAGTTATCTTTGAACCCAATGACGGAATTATTTGGATTTGCTTGTAAAGTACTCTTGACAATCTGCATGAGAGTCCTACTCATCGGTTGACCATCGACTACGATTTTCCCAGTAAAAAACCAATGCCGACTGTGCTCGCTGTTAGACTGCGCAATATCAAAGAGCTCAACAGTTGTAGGATTTCGATTGATGTCATCTCTGAAAAGCTTAGTGTAATACTCCAAATCTTGTTCATCAAATGCCAACCCCATTTTCTGATTGATTTCCTCCAGCGCCTCGCGTCCCCTCTCAACAACTGGCACAGTTAGAACTTCCTCGGGGACCACACTCGTTTCAAAGGATGTGAGCTTATGGGAATACACACACTCAGTCATCCTATCATGCACCATTGCAACAAATTCATCAACTTGCTCATCTTGCAATGAGCCATTTCCAGACTCGATGTAAAGTAAGTATCTCCTTGATCTTTCTATCCTGGTCACCTCCGTCAACCCACATGCTCGGCAAATAGATACCGCATTAGCAGACCATGCTGTCGTAAAAGACAAACGGGGTCCAACTTCAATCATTACCATAGTCGACCCCAACATTTTTTCCTTATCAAGAAAGCTCTCGGTATCTAAATTATCTGGCTCAAAAGTTTCACCCAGAAGCCATCTAAGAACTGAAAGCTTTTCGCTCGGAAGACCATAATCAAGCCCAATATTGAAGCACTGCTCAGTTTTCAACCCAACTATTTGATTTGAAACTTTCGTCTGAACCAACTTCAGAAGTTCAGCCGTTGCACTCTCTTGTATCAATGGGGTTCGGAAAAAATGTAAAACCTTCTCAGTGGGAATCTGAAACTCCCTCGATTCTTCGCCTACAACACTGTTGAAAACCCCCGAAACCTCAGCTCTGACCTTTACTTGACAGGAAGGTCTAAATGAAACATGTCTAGCCGATATTCTCGGGGAATGGATTCGACTGCGAAGGGCACGGTTCCTCCATATAGACAGATTTCTTGGCAAAAAAAGACTTTGCCTGTGAGAACCCTACAATTATGAAAATCAAACTCATGTGAATTTAAGCTCGTCAGAATCATAGCAATGCAGCAGAAATAGATAAAATGAAAACCCTTCAAAATGAAGGAAAATTACAGATAGAGCGTACATGTAAGAACTCTACTGCCGTAGTTTGCCAAGCAGCAGCCATTTATCTCCTCAAACTGCAAAAGAGAACTTTTTTTTGTGAAAAATCAAGATTACAGAACCTGTAACATAGCACCCAATGCTAAGAAGAATGCTTTTCAAATCCTCCTAGCTATTATCCTACTGCAATAATTCTTGCTAAGAAGAATGCCCATGTTGTGATAATTCCACCCAGGACACGAGTATCAATTTTTCTATTGGTACGGCACATACCATGTACCGTTTCGAATTTAACACCACTACCATTATAATATACAATTACGAATAGAAAATTTCCCCTTACCAACTAAATCATATAATAAACTTCTGATAACAAAACATACGCATTAGACACCAGTAGCTCCATGCTCCAAGTTTTGACAGCTCAATTAAACAATTTAGCAAACACCTTAGGTGCACTTAACATTTTTCTGGAAATTAGCATAAAACAACGGAGAACAACAAAATCCCCATTATCCACCATAAAAAGCA
Organism: Gaultheria prostrata; assembly: GCA_036023075.1. Classification (NCBI taxonomy): domain Eukaryota; kingdom Viridiplantae; phylum Streptophyta; class Magnoliopsida; order Ericales; family Ericaceae; genus Gaultheria; species Gaultheria prostrata. Next base: position 25,973 of record JAXBDA010001306.1, read on the forward strand.
TAAACCCACTTTTAACGTTTTACAAGAAATCTCTTTGAAGATTGATTTGCTAAAATACCCATTACACACTTTACCATATTTAAGACACGTCGATGAGAGGAAGAGAAACTTACCGTACGTCGTGGATGCTCGACGGAGACGAGACGGAGAAAGCTCACAGCGACGCGAGGAAGAGAGCTCACTGGCGTAAGAGAATAAGGTGCGTCGATAGTGAATAAGTTGAATACTCCTGTGATTCTACGCTTTCCTTTCGCTAGTAGAAGACAGGAAGAAGGGATTTGTGAATTATGAACGTGGGAGAAATATTTCCACCCCTTATTTTACTAAATACTCCGTCCGTTCCTAAATAAAAGACCTACTTTCTCTCTCTTGCTATTTTTTAAATCAAAAAATGAAATACTTCCGACTATCATTTTTTGAATTTTTTCGCATCGAATTAAAGTAGTCGACAAGTACTTTAATTCGGTGCGAAAAAATTCAAAAAATGATACATAGAAGTACTTCATTTTTTTATTTGAAAAATGGCACGACTTTTCGTAGTGGACTCCCTCCGTCCCATTTTGTTTATCAATTTTTAATAATTGTGTCAATTTTCAATTGTTTATATCTTTTAATATTGATCTCCAAATATATGTAATATGGATCTTGTTTGATAGTTCACAATTTATTCTATTATACAAAGTTTTTAAAATGGTAAAAAATATTATAGATTGAAAGATATAAGCAATTTAAGGCAAAACAGAAAATAGAATAATTGATAAATAAATTGGGACGGATGGAGTAATAGTTTTTTTTACGGGCACTCTCAAAATTAGTTTGTACAGACACTTTTAAATACAATTTAAACAAATTGAATAGTTCCGATCATTTACGTGAGTTTCCAAAGAAGTCCACATGAGATGAGGTGGAGTACGCCAAATGGTATAACCCATAATTTTTTAAAAAAGGTGATGCCGTAATTTAATTCTTTTAAAAAAGTAAGCAGTTTTAAAAATTCAATCATAAGAAAAATAAATATCTTAAATTAAAATTGTTTTCTAAAGTAAGGATAATTTTTTTTATATAAAAAAATATCAATAATCACTTGCTCTGTCTCACGTTTTTGTTTTCTATTGAACAATGACAAGCCCTACTGCTTAAGTTGAACCTTATGTAGCTGCTCCGAGTCCGAGAGCATCTTTACCAAATAGTACCTCAAATGTGACAGTTAAAGATCGTGCATCTAACTTTGTCTTTAACTAAGGTTTTGGGTAGGGCTGCAAACGAGCCGAATTTTAGAATATTCAAGTTCGTTCATTAAATTTTTAAACGAACTCGAGCCAAGCTTGAACTCCCTAAAAATTTGATGAGCCAATCTCGAGCCGAGCTTGCTTAGGTTTGATTCGAACTTGAATAAATTTTTTATTTTGCACATAAATAAGCTCATACATATATAAAGTTATAAAAACATATTAAAATTTTAAGTTTGTAGTACTTTTAAACATTTTATATACATATAGGATATACCGAGTTCAAGTTCGGCTCGTTTATGGACCGAGCCTAACATTGGGGTCTAGGTCTGGCTCGTTTAGTAGACGAGTCAAACTGGAACGAACCTTTACCGAATCGAGCCTCGAATAATTTGTGAACAGCTCGGTTCATTTGTAGCCCTAGTTTTTGGGCCTTTTGGATCATATGGGCAGGGAAGAATGCATAGCGGTACGCCATTGGGTTTCTCCTCTAGTGACTCCTCCACGAACCTCCTCCACACACCGTCGACGACGGCCACGGCTTCTGGGCAGATCGCGGTTTTAGGTACAGAAGGCTTGTATTCCACAGCTATGCATATTTATTCATCAGATGAAAAATGTAGACATGCACATTGCACAACTTCATGTCATTTTGACTATGACATCGCATGTTCGAATCTCACCGAGGCCAACCACCCCAAACCTTGCGCCCACTGGGGGTTATGCCCGGTCGTTACCTTCAAGACCCCGGAATTAGTCACCGAGCGCGCAAGGTGGCCCGGGCATCCGTTTATAATAATAATACAGTAAAAAAAAGGTAATTTTTCCTGTGTTATATAGTGCTATGGTTTCATCTTATCTTTTTCTTTTTTTCTCATGTTTTCACATAAACTACTACTACCGTTGAGTTGTCTAAATAAGTGAAAAATTCTTATTCCTTATCTTTTTTCATCCTTTCTCACCATCCCAATGTGGTGTAAGTATGCCTACTTGAAATTCTTTTGACTGATTCTATTAATACAAGAGACCCAGCCCACGTGAAACACCAGAAAGAACACTAGCTCGTGGAACCCTTGAATTGTGTTTTGCCCGTGGCTCTAGCAAAGAAAAAATTCCACAAACACTGAAAATTATATACGTAAAATAGCTAATGGGTGGACTTGCACTTATTGTGAGGAGGAACAAGAAGATTCGACAAATAGGTCTTTCATAGCAGAACATAATTTGCCAAAAACTGAGCCTCCTGGACAGTATGTCTATCAACAATACCTGGAACATACTTGGTTATACTATGTCAAACAGATATATTGTCTCAAAATGCTTACAGATATAGAAGCAACAAAAGATTTAGTGAACCCATTCCAGGCTCCAGCGCACCTAAGAAGTCCAGACCCGGGTACAAAAGCGAACTAACCTGTGTAGAAACTCGCTACACACTCCTTAGCATCGTTTCCAACTTAAACGCTTTCACGAATTCTTTGGTGACTCAAAGAGTCTTACTACAGCACAGGGGGAGGATGCTGGAAGATTCAACTTCTTATTCACTATTTCTCGCCACGCACAACAGCAGTCCGATAGGCACTGAAAAGCATCCGTTCGCAAATAGATGTTCATATTCTCTAGCACTTTGCCATTCTTGAGCAAAAATTGTACAAGCTCAACTTCAGAGCGTCCTCTTCGGAAGCCAAATATTTCAACATTCTTGAGATGCAGCAACAAACCCTCTGGATTTGTCTTCCGTAATTGGAGGTAGTTCTGTCTATCGATGGAGTCAGCATCAAAGAGGCAGCCTTGAACAAAAGACTGCAAGTTAAACTTAATTTAGATTACAGGAGATGACAAAAAACTTGAATTTCTTGCTAAATTAGCTTTTAGCCACTATAACATGGAGTTCTTTCACTTATTTCTAGAGAGATCTTGGATAAAGACCAAAACCGTGAACTTAAAGAAATCTTTTAGAAGACAAGGTTATACACATTACACAACAAAGAGACCACAAACAACCTTCAAATGGTCCCATACTGATATTCCTGCAAAAGATGAATGAGTTCAATGAATAGAACAGAGTAAAAGTGGGACAACTGTTCCGGGATAGCACACCTGTGTATGGTACAAATTTTCTTTGTCTATGACTAATGTCTCCAGATAAGGTGAGATATCGAGAAGCTTTGCTATCCCAGGGAGATCATTATCCACAACGCGCATGTCGAGTGTCAGGGATTTACAATTCAGTAATGGAGAAGGCAATGCTTTCACCTCTACCACCGATAAAACCTGGCGCACCAAGACAGACAACGAAGTGGGAGAAAAAAGAGTTCAATAGGTTAGTGCCAAATATATAGATAGACATTAAGTTGCCACTGGTCACTTTCTTACTGCATAAGACATAAACGTATTAGCACGACGAAATCTGCAGAACTCACATATGCCAAATTTATGTTGCAGTAGTGCAATCAACATACTTGACTTGGGAAACTGGAATAAACATTTCCGATTTTCTGTATTATAGAAGACGACTCGGTTTATAAGCGAAGAAAGCCATCCAGAATCAGACCGGTATTGACAGCTCATACTGAGCTCTACTGTGGCATGCATATGTAAACGGTGACAAGTCATCAAACTATCAGAAAATAAATTTGTCCTGCCTACACTAAGTTCTCTCACTTGCAGACGAAATGATGTAACTCAGCCCGTTCTGCCTTCAATGTGGGATATGAAACGTACATCGAGGACTTAACAAAAATGGAAAATAAAATCACATTTCATTCTTGTGAAAATGGGACATCTGAGTACGATTGTGGAGCATAACTAAGAACATACATGATTACACTGGTCTAGTAGTCTATGGAGCGAAAAAAAAGTCTAGTTCTCTAGACTTCGATTTTCATATACGAATTGATAAATGACTAGTCCAAGCCAAGGGACAACATTAGGTTCAATCTATACCGAAAAGTAACTTTAGCTATATGCGAATCATGGGAGTGGGAAAGAGAGGAATTTGGCAGGATTACACACCTGAATGCACCAGGTCCCAAGTTTAAGTTCTTTAACATGACGGAGTTTCTCAATAAGTTCCTGAATGCACCAGGTCCGACTGTGCTCGCTGTTAGACTGTTCTCTAGCACTTTGGCATTCTTGAGCAAAAACTGTACAACCTCAAGTTCACAGCGTGCTCTTCGGAAGCCAAATATTTTAACGTTCTTGAGAGGCAGCAACAAACCCTCTGGAATTGTCTTCCGTAATTGGAGGTAATTCTCTCTATCGATGGAGCGAGCATCAAAGAGGCAGCCATGAACAAAAGTCTGCAAGTTAAACTTATATTTTTTTTTTTTTGTCATTCGATATACATCAGTGGGGGATTTAGCGGGGGTTAGTGAGTTAGTCTTGAGGGGAGTCTAGAGACTATGGCTCGAACCTTGGTCTCCCTTGTGGGAGAACCAGAAGATAACCGCTAGACTACAAGCCCTTGGTTAGTTAAACTTATGTTTAGATTATGGGAGATGACAAAAAAACATGAACTTTTTGCTAAATAAAAAAGATTCAAGCCACTATAACATGGGAGTTCTTTCACTTATTTCTAGAGGGATCTTGGATAAAGACCAGAACCGTGAACTTAAAGAAATTTTAGAAGACAAGGTTCTACACATTACACCAAAGAGACACACAAACAACCTTAAAATAAAACGAGTATTTTAAATCAAGATTGTGGTTTAAAATAAAAGAGCATTATTTTATAAGATTATATTTAATAATTACTTGATTAAATGACTCTCGTATTTATTTTCTATTGTACAAAAGGGACCGTACTCTTTCGTAATGTGTAAAGGGTTTGCTTGCTCGTTAGCTTCAGGATTTCAGAATTAGTTGAGGTGCGTGTAAACTGATTCGGACATCCGATAATTAAAGAAAAGGGGGGAAAAACATTGAGCATTAACCAACCGGTCTAATTCATGCTTGAGATCCCTCTACCTAAACACTTGTATTGTAGATACTTTTATACATAGAATTTGGAAAAGTTAAGAACAAATTACAAGACTTGTCCAAATCCAATTAAAGCGAGAAAAGAAAGTTCTAGCTGCAAATTAGAAGACATTTCGCATAAGCATTACTAGTTTTTATGGTTTTTGGATATTCTGTGCGTCCCAGTATTCATTTTCCCACATCTCAACTTGTTTTGTGGATCTAACTTTGTCTTCAATGAAGGTTTTAAGAACTTGTGGCTCATATGGAGGGGGAAGAGTGCATGGCGGTGCGTCACTGGGAGTCTCCTCCAGTGACTCCTCCATGAACTGCCTCCAGACACCGTCGACAGGGCATGCCATGGCTTCCGGGCAGAGCTCGATCGCTGTTTCGGGTACAGAAGGTTTGTACTTCAATAGCTTTGCATATTCATTCATCAGATGAAACATGTAGTTATACACATTCTCCATCTTCGTGTCTTCTAGAATATAGCGGCTACCTGCATCCCCTATGGCCTTTGCCTATTCAATAAAACAATGTCAGCGATTAATTAGTCTTTTTCCGGGCTTATATCTTTCATGTAAATTTTAACTTCTTAAGGAGACATCAATATTGCATTCACTACACATGAATCAGGGAGGAGGTACTACAATAAGGGAGGGGCATGGGTCGGGTTAGGTGAGTCGGAGCCAAACTTCCCATCTTTTGGTACTGTAGTGGATCGAAATAATTAGGCTCAACGTGATGTGGCCCAACCCAATCCTTCTATTTTGAGCAAGACCAAACGGCCCAAGCCTAGTTGCTACCCGGGGCCATATTCTCGAACGATCTATGGAACCGCCCGACCCGCCTCGAGCTAGTCTGGTAGGCCCTTGTGTTCGGATCACGATTGGGGTGCAGAAGCTCCCCAAGAACAAAGAAACCAAGAGATTCCACTGCGCACACCAATCCTCGACGAGAGTGTGTCTAGGCCGTACCAGCCAACTGCGGCGAAGCCACCACTCACCAGGTCTCGTACCGGCCGGATAAGTGGCATACCAACTCGGGCAAAAAAAGAAACAAACGAACATCTTTCGTAGCTTCGATTCCACAGTAACTACCTCAACTATATGAGCGAAAATGTTAATCGAATTAAATCGTAACGCATACAGACATGTATTCCAAAATGCAAATATTTCTGTAAAATGTCAATGTATACCTTTTCTGTGTGGTTGTTGCCCCATTCAACAGCAAACTTGAGGGATTTGCACTTGTTGTTGTCCCTGATTGGCCAATAGTGTTGCTGTGGGACCATGCCTCTTATGAGAAAGTCATGGAATTTTGGTGTGACATACAAGGTAGGAGAGTTGCATGCTAATATGTATTTCTCACTCACAGACCATGCCCATCCTTCAATGTATATCTTGTATCTGACACAAAAATTGCATCAGAAGGGGAGAATTCAAACATCAATCAGAGACAAGGGGATAGAAAAAGAACAGTTTTTTGAGGTATTTTTAAATTATGTGTAAAAATTAACCTGTGGGTGCACTGATCTTCCAGTTTTGATTGCTTGTAACCTTCGCTCGATTCCTTAATCCAATCCTGAAACGATGATTTGCAACAATGTCAAAGTTGAAAAGAAGCAGAAGTTTACGATGGTTGATTAGAAACAATGGCGGATGCATAAATTTCGCAAAGAAGGGCTCAAATGCAAAATTATTTAGAAAAATCTGAAGTACAGTGTAGATTTTGAAAGAGCTAAATTTCAAAAAACACGTAGAAAAATGTGATTATATAAAGCTTTGAGGGTGTCTAGCCCTTGCCCCTCGGTTCGCCACTAATATTCCTACGGAATAAAGCGCAGTTAGAGAGATTTGAACTCCATGTCGAAGAACCAATGGAAGAGTAATTGGTAATGAGTTACGGACTTTTTTTTTTGAACGGCAAAAAGGAGGAAGAGTTACGGACTTACCTACAATCGTCTACATACATTTGCTGAACGAATTTCATTTCTTTTTTGCATTCGGTAAACAACCCGTAATTCAAAAACACAAAATAGAATAAAATGATGAAATTTACCTGGATGTACAGGAGAGTGTTCCAGTTATGTTGATCTGTGACATTGCACCTCAGAAGGTCCTGTCTGGTTCTATGCACTTGTGGGTTTCCTTTCCAGTAAGCTAAGGGCACCCTGTCCTCCCACTCGATTCTCTTGTTCCCTTCTTTCATGTCCTTTGACAAATGTCTCCATGGCTTTATATTGGTCTCAGCCCTACCAAAAAAGCAAAATAACGGTGTACCTTTTTATGTAGTCTGGCATCAGTTTTTACTTTTTCGTAGGGATGGCCATTCCGGCCGATCGAATCCGATCCGTTCCCGCCCCGTTTGGGTTGGAGTTTCGGGAATTGGATCGGATTTGGAGGGAAAATTTAAAAAAATCGGGGAACGGGTCCGAGGCGGTTCTACATACCCCCGATCCGTTCCGCGCCCCGTTCCAATGCCCGGTTTTTATTACACATGGAATATGTTACACATTTAGACCCCTAGAAAAACATTAACTTGATTCGATGATGGGTTTTGCATAATTTCATTGCATTTTTTTAAGAAAGTTGACGGTCTAGATTCAAACTTAATTTTGTTATTTATTCTCTTTATGAGGTCGTAAAATCATGTGATTATTTACGACTACGAAATCAACCTCTATTCCACAGTTTTGGCGCAAATGAGAGAGGAGGTACAAAGAAATTATTGAATTGAAGAAAGAAAAAAAGAGTAGGAGTATTAACGGGAGGCCTTACCATCCCCAAAATGACCAATCAGGGAACACAATGTCCAAACTCGCCCAATCAGAACAGTACCGGAACAGCGGTGGCGGGCCCGCATTGGGTGCCCTATAGTCCTTTGATCTGATGACTGGTCGATCACCGGTGTCAAACATTAACTCCAAATCGGGTAATCTACCAGGGTACCACCGTAAGAGCTGTAAGATTCCCCACACCGTGTACACATCTCTGGTCTGTATCGATTGCCGATACTTGTCCACGTAAGCCTTGCCGTTGAGGATAATTAATCTGAAGTGGGCGAACTTACGTGCTCCCTCAACCATGTCCCTCGTGATCCCCGTCTCTTTCCAGTGCCGTAGATCTTCGTGGATCCAACGGAAGTAGTCCGGGCACGTTTTGTTCGATGAACGGTCAGGATTAATTGTGGGTTTGTGCGTGGTTGGGTAGTTCTTTGGGCATTTCTGTGTTTGGTTCCATGCGTTGCAGTTTAGGGAAAAACGAAGAGGAGCTTTGCTGAGTGAGAATATTGATTTTTCTAATAAGTGACCTGAAAATATAGACTGTACAGAAACATGCAAATTAAGTAGGCACCAATTTATATAAAAATAAATAAAAACATTAAGAGCCCATTTATTTCACGGGACAGATAGCGAAAATCAGAAATAGTATTCGAATTATTAATATCATTCACTTTATATTTCTCACTTTGTAAGATATTATCCGATAATTGTTCGACTCGGGTCCTTTTTTCTTTTTCTTTTTTGAATAAACACTAAATAATCTCATTTCAGCCCAACTTGTTTGTTTCCACGAGAGGGGGACGTTCCACTACAAAAGAAAAAGATAACATGTGATTAAACATGAGATGGCCTAAATTCTCAAAACTAGTTAACCCATGATATTTTTTACTCTTACTTTTCCTGTTGGATACATATGGACCCATATGCATTGAACGATTCTGAATACAATTATGTTCGAAGTTGTGTTTTAAAATTGTGTTCCCATCATTGCTCAGGGCATGACGTTCCATGACCAATCCCGACCAATTTTAAATTGGTTTCGGTTCGGTTCGGTTCAGGGGGTCTGGCCGAAATGGGCCTACTTGGGCCAAATTTAAAAACTTGTTGGGCCAAACCCACCATTTTTAGAATTTTCTATTACAACTTAGAGTTGGAAATCAACGGACCAGATTTGTCCTAGGATAAAAAAATTAATAATTTGAAAAATAGTACTATTAAGAATATTAGTTTTTTCGGTTCGATTCGATCCTATACCGGTTTATAAATTCGGTTTGGTTAAGTTCAATCCAGCCATATTTCCAGACAACCAAAACCGGACCGAAATAATTATTTTTCTACATTCTAGGACCAAAACCGACCAACCACCGGTCTGGACCAACTGAAAACCGAAAATTCTGGTCAGTTTTTTCGGTTGGTTCGGGTGTGTTGGTTATTTTTTCGGAGGTCACACTGTATTTGCTGATCGAGATTTTAAAATTTCAGTTCTGGGTTTAGGATTTGGAACAAGCTAGGAAAGAACAATATAAGAAGCAATGACTCCATCCGAAATGCAAGCAATGTCCTAAAATGAATGGCAAAGATTTCACAGAAAAAAAAGACTTACAACGTCTATCCATTGGGAACAAACCAAGGCCCCGAACAAGAGCAAAAAGAAAATGCAGAGTGCTGTAGTTGTTGAACCTCTCTTCTTCAACGGCGGCTGCGAGCCGCTGCGTTGTAGTTTCCGAAATCCGCAGACTTCCCAGAGGATCCTTTTCGAATTCTTTTCGGTGTAGTTTTTCATGCTTATACATATACACTTCTATATCTAATATCGAGAGACACAATAAGACGATCAACAGATCACGGCGAGCGTTTTTCTTCCCTCTCCTACGACGGAAAGACGATCAAAAGTGTTTGATGAGTCATTGGTTGCAGCCTAAGCCTATCACTGACAACCCCCCAAAATATAAAGGGACACAGAGAGAGAGAGAGAGAGAGAGAGAGAGAGAGAGAGAGAGAGAGAGAGAGAGAGAGAGAGAGAGAGAGAGAGAGAGGCCAGTGGGTATACTCCCTCATGGGGTGCATGTGCAGCAAGTCAAAACCTTGGGAAGGAAACAAGGAAAATGGGGGTGTGTTGTGTTTCCTTGTTTCTGAAGTTTAGTTCACGTTTGGTACGCCTTAATTTCCTCACTACATGCACAAAAGTAATCCTTACAATTTCCAAGTCTCAATCTCAAAAATCTTTGCCTTGGTAAATCTTAATCTTCAAGCGCCATATACCAACCTGTGATTAGCTACTAAAAACGTAACTGACCATTTCACAATTAGAGCCTGCAATATACCAATTTGTGCGCACCTCAACGTATCCAGGGAGACCGAACCCACCGTCCACTAGCGGGCCTGTAGTAAAACAGTTATAATTTCCATTAATCTACCAGAGGCAAAAATACGTATGTACATCTAAAAGGAAGTTTTAGATGGTGAATAAAGCCTATTAAATGCTGTTTTAAAGGCATGCGTTAAATACATCCCCAGAATAATTCAGGTAGGGATCATGGGAACTAAAGCCTTATTATGAAATACTAAGGTGTATGTGAGGTCCGAGGAGAATGACCTGCCTCGAAAGCTGTGAAAAGCCGAAAGCCCCTTGGTAGAACACACTCACCGAGGGTTTCGAGTTTTTACTGCTCCGAGCCAAATAAGTTAATATGCAAAACCAAATGTCAAAAATAAAATAAAACGGATAATCTGCACTAATACCGCGTCAGGATTTTAATCCAACACCACCATGGAAAACCAATACCTGGGCAAAAATATTTCTCACCTTTCATCAGCTAATTAAAGGACAATATATTCATCAACATATTATACAGAAATGATATTTTCGAAATTGGCTATGAACGAATTTTCCCTATAAAAAATTACATAATATGGTTAATATTCACCTTCTAATTCCTAGTAAATGATCAGCAATGGCAAGCATTGGGGAAAATCCATGTGGGACCACACGGCAAAAGTCTCCTGTGATCAAAATAGAGCAGCATATCACACGGCTTCAAAGTGACTTTAACTGCAGTTAATAATAAAGCATTCCCATTCAAGCATATAACCCATCACATGTAAGGTTCACTACTGAAAGGGATGGGAGAACGTGAAAGTTGAATCACAGAATCGGTAGAACCTCGTATAGACATACATAAAGGGATGGAAACAAATTACGGAACAATTTGAACTCAACTCGTGGTGTGGAGGGTGCCAAAAGGGGAGGGAGGAGGAAACAAAAGCTTGTTTTTGAAATAAGTGAAAACCCAATGTCTTTTGTTTCCTAAAATTCATAGAAACGAAAAAAGTTTGCTAGTTGTGTATTAACTTCAGCTTTCAGGACCCGAAGAAAACAGAAACGTTACCAAACTAGCCAAAAATAGGAAATCAACTTTTTCTAGTCTAATTTCTTCTGCTACTTGTAAAATAAGTACCACAACTCACCCCATGGCTCATGAGAAGGCCTCCAAGTTTGAGGGTTTCACAAGCCAATTGTCAAAAGGTGGACTTTCTTTGAAAATCTTTGAAGTTGAGCAGTACTCTCTAGCACTTTCCTGCAAAGAAGCACAACTTATTCAGCATTAGCAGCCAACAAAGCCGTTCAATCAATTCAGACATCGTTCCATTACCAAACTTCATAGGCCATGTTCTAATCATTTTAAAAATTCAATTTGACTATCAATTATCATTTCACAGACCTCAAGAACAGAAACTAAAATAGTTCAAACAAGGTGGCATTTTCAGGCCATCTTCAGTCGATAATGGACTCAAGGTCGTGGATAATGCAAAAAAACTAATTTTGTATTTTCTTGAAAATGGGCCATTTTCAGGAAACCATACAAATACAATTTGGGTTGCCCTGCCTGTTTGGGTTTAAATGTGGACCTGTGCACCCACTAAATTAACACCCATGCATGAACAAATGAAAATGGCTGCGGATACGAGGCAAAAAACAAGCTATTATCATCAAACAGAGAACGGATTGGCGTCCAAATTGATGATAGAAACCACTAGAAACAGATCTAAGGACTCATCAAAGGCTGTATCCCCCTAGGAGTGAAGTCCCAAAATGTTATTCACCCAATCTGACTAGAGTTATGTTTACACATACCTTTCCTAATCCTTAGCTATATCTTATCCCTATGCAGCCTTTGATTACTGATATCACCAACAACATACTTCATTCTACCTCGACAATATGCAAACATGCACAAGTATAAACTCTAGTAGGAAAACTAATTTGAAAAACAATTAGCTTAAATAAACCCCAGATGCTAGAGATTACCTTAATTTCCTTATAAGAAATCGCGTTCATTTGGCACTCCGCTGAAAATTTACTCTTCAGTGACCAATACAACTCCAACAATCGCTTCCTGTGAGTTGATAATGACGGTTGTACAAATTATTTTGCCTTCAACAAATAATTTCTTGGAAGGATGCTAGTTGACTTACTTGCATAATGATGATTCGGTAGAAGGATACATTGCCCCTTTTGCAGACGTGCCCTGCTTTCTGCCAGTAGTTCCAAGAATGACTTCAAGCAAGCCAGACTTGTTCCAGCATAGAGAATAACTGTGGATAAAAGCATAAAGCATTGTGACCAGAAGATCTGGTGCAAAAGTAAATTTACAATTTCATTCGATCAAAGGAAGAAAGCTTACCCACATGTTAAAGTGGTCACAGCAGTCTCAGAATGCTGAAACTCCACTGGTGGTATTGGAGCCTCATAAAAGAGTGGCTGCCAATTGGAATGAAACACACTTATCATACTTCATTCACGTGCCACCAAAACAGAAAATCATTATCATGTGCATACCACCTTGTTCACTTCAAAAGGACTTGTTAGTTTTGCTGATAGAGGTCGGATCCGCTCGTATAGAGCTCTTCCCAAGTGGTCTACTATGGGAATAGGTTCAGAAGTATAACAGGTTTGCCCCACAGTTATGGGAATAGGTTCAGAAGTATAACAGGTTTGCCCCACAGTTATGGAAGAAAGGTAAACAGGTTGAAGAAAGTAAGAAAGCAAAGCTCCTGCAGGAAGAAGGAAGAACTGAATAAAGTAGCAAGACAATCTAGGTTTCCAAATAAAGAATTCATTGGCCTGCAGATGCCACGACCCTAACTCTGCAAGTTAAAGTGAACACTACCTTAATAGTAATGAGATGTAGAAAAAAAATAAATAAATAAAGACACTCTACCAGTGAAACAATGAAAGATGGCTTTTTTTGTATCAAAAGTGTGACAAATAGGAGTGATTAGTTTGGTGAAACCAAAACAAGTAATGAACCTTGTACTCCAACAACATTCCAACGGGCAATCTTATCAGAGCAGCTCACTGATAGAGTTGTATCTCCACGACCAGGCTTCCTTTGGACCATGCCAATGACTTTTGCCCAATCACCTAAATATCAGTCCACCAATAGCCCAAATCATCAAATGATGCAAGAACTTATTTACTTCTGTTTGGTAAACTTGACACTGGTAGTGATTTCAGAATAAGGTAATCCATCATGATTTTTGAGTAACATAGAAGGCCCACATATTTTAGCTCTTGTTCTATCAAAGAAAAATAAATCTTGCAACCAATGTCCATTGAGAGAATCAGTTTTATTTTAGCAGCACATTGAAGAACTAAGGTCTTAATAAGTAAACAACAAACAAGTAAGGAATAAACATGGAGGAAAAAGCAGTAGTAGTGCACCATTACCATTCATCCTCAGTGAAGACTGAGAAAATTCATCCGAACTACTAAGTTTACTAATCAAGGATGGTGAGCCCCCTTCGTTTACAGGGATATGTAGCCAAGGAGACAGCAGTGAACTGAGCGAGGCATCCCCACCTACAAGAAAGAAGGAAGGTGATGCACCGACCAAGGCAGTTCAATGTTGATAAAACTACAGAAGTACAACGGCATCACCCAGCTTACACGGTAACTGTGATATGTATAAATGTAGTTTCCAACCCACTCTTATTCGGTATTTTCCTTGGCCATGGGGTCCTGGGTCCAAATAAAAATTTGAGTTCATGACACCATCACCTTTGTTGCAATTAGTACGTTGGGGTTCGTGGCTGGTGCTTGTTAGACTTTGAATCTCTGCGTAGAAGTACCTGGTAGGATTTTAACATTTGTTCAAGATCATCATATCAACCACCAGTTGATTTCTTTCTATTTAGATTTTCAGAGAAGTTATTCATCTAAAAAGTAATCCAGCGTGTCAAACCACGAAATTACATACGATTATTAAAAAGCAATGCATACTCCATACAATGCATAATCCACACAATGTCAATACAATCCTGAAACCAGATAGAAAAGGCAGACATCAAAAATACCTCAATAAAGCTCTTCGCGCTATAATCTCAGCGTGCGAATCGTTTACAACGTCACCGCGCGGACTCAAAAGCGAACGCCCAATACATTTCGTCCCCGTTCCCAGCGAAACCACTTGGAATTCTAAATACAACACAAAACAAAAACTCTAACAATTCAAAGTAGTAGTAAACACGACAAAGGCTATTTTCAGTTGATACTGCTAGTAATTGGAGTCTAATTGCGCAAAAGGAAAGATACCTTGAGAAGGAGAGGATATGAGGAAGGCGGCTAAAACGGTTACTTCGCGGCCTTGAGGCTTTCCTTTCTTTGGGAGGGACTTGTATAATGATATCACCGCCTCTGATACCTTTCTTCCCCATTCCTTTTCCGTCGCCGGCGCCGGCGTAGGAGGGGACGAAGGAGAAGAGTTCGTTTCTGAGCGGGAACCCATCTAGTAGCAAGTGGCGGCAGCCAGAAATTTGACCCACACTTGCTCTTGGGAAAATACATGTGACCTCCCCTCCCCTTCTCATATGTTTGTGTCTTGGACCGGAGACTAAAATAATTGAGATATGTGTAAGTTGACCCGAATAGTTTGATTGTCCGAACTAACAAAAATACTCGGGCTAATTTCTAAGCACTTTCACTAATCTTTCACGAATAATTTCGAGCAAAATCCCATATACACTAAACCTATAGAAATCGATTGCATTCGAAAAGTTTTGAACAAATGATGATAGGAGGAAAAAGCCTTGAGCCCTTGGCTGTTTTCATTTCTTGAGGTTCCCTTCTCATATGTTTAAGTCTTGGACCGGAGAGTAAAATAATCGAGTTGTGCGTAGGTCAGCCTAGCTGGTCGAACTAAAAAATACTGTGACTATTTTCCAAGCATTTTCACTAATCTTTCATGACTAATTTCGAGTAAAGTCCCGTATATACTAAACTTGTAAAAATCGATAGCATTTGAAAAAAAAATTCAAACAAAGGATGATAGGAGAAAAAACCCCTAAGCCCTAGGCTGTTATCAATTTCTTGGGGTTTTCCATTCTCATATGTAAACACGCATTTTCTACTATTTTATTTCACCTTCAACTTGGAGGAAATTATTTTTATATCCTTTTTCATGGAAAAATGATCACTACATTTTTACTCATGAAGTTACAAAATTGTTCTTTTGTTTATTTATTAGTGTTTTAGCCTTGATACGATTTTTTTACAAATCAAAAGTGATGGGATAAAACCACCAGACGCGTTTGCCTATACGAATCAAATTAGTGTACAAAATAATAATAAATGGGGGGAGAGGGTTAGTTGGTCCTGTTGAACCCATTGTAAAAATATATTGATTTTGTCATAATAGGACCGTAGACTTTCTTGCATCCTAAACTGTTAACTGTCTAATAAACCCCTCATCCATGGTAGGTAAGTTCTTAAGTTCTTTTTTAGTACTTGAAATTTATTTCGTGCTACAGGAAACCTTCCGGAGAATTCCAGGAGTATTTCTTTCTAAGACACACACTCCATAGTCCATACGATGAGATATGTAAAACTCAAAAAATAAGAAAAGCCAAAGGTTGGTATAAGATTTTCAATTGACCATCAGAATAGCTCTTAACTTTTCAGGGGTCTAAAGCAAAGATTAAAGATATGATTTTTTTTCTTTGTGGTTAGATTATAACAAGAAATACAAAAATAGGATGAGCCCTTAAACAGTGTAAATTTTCGATGATGTAAAGCAACCACATCTCCAGCTTGAGCACCACTACATACCCAAAAAAAAAAACAGGTACATCTGGACCACTGATTTTTGAATTCTGGATCAAATCTGTGTAAGTTTTCCGGGTACTTAGATATTCTGCTCCAGCTTAGCTCAGAACCAATTCTGGTGACTGCAAATCTACTAATTTAACTGTAGATATGGGTGAGACAATTTCCATGAAAAAAGGAGGTAGAACTGTGCTGCTAAATATTATGACATGATATGTCCATTCAAAGCAATGAATATTTTCTATACCCATGACCATGAGACAATAATAACGGTTAATTACATATCACCCGCTTAAACTATTATCCCATTTCAATTTATAGCTTTCATCTAAAAAACCACATGCATGGCTTCCTTAATCATTCATTTAGTATCACTAAGCCCCTTTGTCACTCTTCCACCAACAGTCTCCAATATAACATGCACATTTACAAGGCGGAACCAGGAATTCTCCATAGTGGGGCAGCTTTCTACGTAGCTTAAACACAAACTTACAACCCCTTTAGATGGAAGAATTTCACCAGGAAAGAGAAAAAAAAGTTATGATTTATAGCCAAATCACACATCTGAATAGAGTATTTTGGTTAGAAATAGAGAAAATGTATAAAAATAAATTTTATTGATCGCCTCTTCCCTCTTCTCACCCTCTCACTAAAAAAGGTGAGATTTGGTGAGAAAGGGTTTCAATTTCTCATCGCATCCTCACTATCCAAAGGGGCTGTTAGTGCTTTTGTTTGTTTTATGTTTAAAGATGTGCAGTGTGTGCTTTTCTTTCTTTTTCAATAATAATTTTTAAAAAAATTTGACATTGAGTGGAGGCACGTGACGCCACGTGCCCCATAGCAAATTTGCCCCTGAACATATACATACATGTGCAAAAAAACAATTTTATACTAATATCTCGGTAAAATGAGCATTTCTATCACAAAGTTAGGCACGTGTGCATGTCATATCTGAATTCTAACGCTAAGATCTGGATGAGACCGCAACAAAAAAGGCTAAGTGATATTAATTGATAGATTAGGGGGCAAGGTGTTTGGACTTGGAGTCCCCAAAAACCCAAAAGAAGAAAGGTCCATCCTAATTTGCTTTTTCTCCATATCTTTAGGGGCAAAAAGTGAACATAAAACAATAGCATCATCTCAGATACAAAATGTTAGTGGGATAATGATTAATGAGGCATACGTCACCGTTTCATTGTTTATTACTTCTAGACATTACCCCATCCATCATAATTAACCAACCGCTCCACATCAAACGCGGCACCCACACGGGCCACACTGGTTTTACCACCTGTCGGCACATATCGGATTCCATTCCCCTGTATCGCATCCCCATTATATCACCCTACGCCACCGCTCTAATTTCGTTCAATCACCCTACAATTCGTTCACACTCGCGGATCAACGGTTCCTAATCCCCAATCAAATCCACGTATCCTTATCGATGTCCACATAAATAACGTGGACTAGTTACTACTTGTATTCCCACTTTGGTGCTCGAGTAATCCCGGAGCACGGTCACGTAGTGTTCCTAGATACTTCAATAATAACAGAAGAATTCCACGAATAAGTGTACGAAATCTATGTGAATAAGTGATGTTGGATGATCCGAAGCATCACGTGACACGTGACGTGACTGTGCTCTCACTAACTAATTACTCCTTCGTTTTGCTTATAAAAAGGCTTTATATTAATATCGAGTCATTGACAGGGTGTATTTGTTCGTAGATAGATTCACATTCACTTGCTAAAACAGAGTGAAGCATTATGGCGACGGTGGAAGCTCATGTTCCGACGGCGGCGGCTCCTCCGCCTCCGCCGCTGCCTCAGGTGGTTGAAGCACCGCACGACGTCGTTAAGGAGAAATATTCAGTGATCGATCCTCATCCACCTCAGGATTTAGAGAAGAAGCTCGATGAGTCCAAAGCTCCTCCTCTTGCCGACACCAGTACTCTCTCTCTCTCTCTCTCTCTCTCTCTCTCGCTCTCTCTCTCTCTACTGGTGACCGAGTAGTTTCTGTAAACACTCCTTTTTACCGCAGCAGTTCTTTTTTGTTTTTTTAAAGTTAAACGGTAAGAGATGTCCAGGCCAGGCCAGCTCTTTTCCGGTTGTTCAGTCAGGAAGGTCATATACGCTGGGATTAAGGGAATCCAACATTGGTCAATTATGTGGGTAACAAACCCACCTAACAACTACTAAAATGTATTCGGTTCACTATTCTTGATACCATGGATGATAAGATATATAGGTTTACACACACATGGGTTGCCCCACTGGTGCGGACAGATTCCAGGCCTTGGAGAACTCCTCAAGGTCTAGGGTACAATTTTCTACTGGATGACTGAACACAAGTGGGGGCCGTGACAGCGTGGCTAGTTTTCCCGGAGGTTTAGGTTGTGCAGTTGGGTCAAAGGGCCTGGCTAGGGCCGTCATAAAAAAGGAAAAAGATATATAGGTTTCAAAATCATTGGAAGCTAAACAAATTAACTTCTCTCTTAATCTTGATTTGGCATGCTGCTGTCATTTTGTGTGAGGTAAAAAAACCTCGCAAGCCGGTCTATAGAATATCATTCGAATTTTTGTTCAATTTTGTTCATACATTTTCTCATCTACTAAACAGAGTATTGAGTATTGTCAATACCAGGCTTCGGTCTTGGTCTTACTCCGTAAACTCCAAATTTTCAGGAGGGGATAGATAGTTATACGGGCTGCAACACAAGCCGAGTCAAGCTTTAAACTTGAGAGTGCTTAGCTCGTTCAAAATTAGGTGAGCTCGGCTCGTTAGTGTTTATGGAACCCAAGCTCGAGTCGAGCAAACATAAACGAGAAAGTAAAAAAAATTGAAGACTATAATAGTGTAAAGTTACTGAATAAATCACTAAAATAGAATATTGTAGAATTTTTTCTTGTTCGTGAGCCTGCTCGAGCCGAAATCCAAATCATTCTGTCTTGATTTTCAGTCTAGTCTTTCTGTCTGTATAGCATACCTTTACTGGCTGGAAACTTTTTGATCATATCATATAATATCTGTCCAACATTCCAATTCCATTATTTGCATAATCTTTTCACTTTTTGAAGGTTAATGCTCCTTTATTAAAAGAAGCATTAAAATCCTTTATATTCTGAGGTGCTTAATATCTCACCCTCATAAAAAGGCTTACCTTGGATACCAAAGTGCATCACTGGCCCTCCAATGAATCCTGCAGTGTGTTACACACTAATAAACTGGTATACTTCCATTAGGAAAGTAATTAAGCCTAATGAGAACTTTAATCATGGAAAGCTACCTCACATTTTTTGGGCCAATCATTCTTCGCATTTATGATACATGTCCAAATTCCACTGATGGGAAAGTTCTTAATTACAGCAAATTGTAGGCTAATTACCGAATTCAAATCCTTTGTACCATATTCTTGTGTATCTTTGTTCCCGTGTATTTTTTTCGACTTTTGGATCACGTTGAAATTTTATCCCTTACAATTTCTGCATGATCCAACGGACAAAAACACACTGGAATATAGGTACACAGAAGTTTCGGTTCATGGGATTTAAGGGGCTAATTACCCTTTTGGGTTTCTGAAATGAAGGGGTAGGATAACTATATCCAAAGAGTTGAGACTCACCAATCATATGAGTTCCTCAACAACTAGATCAAGCCCAATACACAAGAAATGGTCGTCAAACAAGTAACAATGAAATACTCCTACCAAAAGAGAACTTGTAATCAACTCTTGCCTTTGGCAAGATTCGTTCAATTGACCTCTCAGTAAGGAGCATACTAGAGTCGCCATCTAGACTAGTGGTATTTGGTTTGGGCCTATGTAGCACGGACACAGACACGGATACGGACACAGACACGGATACGGACACAGACACGGACACGGACACGGATATGGCAATTTTGAAAAAAGGGATACGGATACGGACACGGACACGGCAATATATATATTAATAATATACATATAAATATTTAAACAAATTAAAATTTTTAAAGATTAATAATTACAGTTTGACCCCCAAAAAAGTTTAAAAATTACACCCCTGAAAATTTAAAAATTACAGATTGACTCCCAAAAATTTCAAAAAAAATACAGTTTGACCCCTTGCCGTGTCCCCCACCGTGTCCCTACCGTGCCCCCTACAAAAAATTCAAAATTTTTTGGGGACGCGCCACGTGGTGTGTCCCGTACATATCCCGCCGTGTCCCATACGCTGATACGACGACCTCTAGAAGTGTCGGTGCTTCATAGGTTTGGGCTAATACACTTAATATTGTCGCATTCCTTTGGTGCATATTTATAATTTGCCGATGTTTTTCTGTGTAGACTGTCGAGGGAAATTACATGAAACTTCTGCATCAGTGTAATTCATGTGGTTTCCATTGTAGATATGGAACCCCTACAATTGTTTTCACTCCTTTGAGATAAGTAGCATGGGTAATTTATACGAAGATCCAAATATATAGCCTTAGAATACTCTTGATTGTGCAGTCTAATAATGTCATTTACAATCTCACACTTCATTTATCATTCTATGGTGCCTCACATGATGATACAAAATTACATGCTAGGGATGTAACTGTTCAAATGTTTCCTCTTTGCAGAGACTCCAGATCCTGCGGTGAAGAGAGTTTCGCTTGGACCAACTGACAGAGGTAAATGATTGGAAAGCAACTGAACTACTCTTGGTTCCTCATCTACTAAAATTTGGTGGTATCGATGAGAGTAAAGCATTTAAAGGCACTGAGATACTTAGGAGTCTGTTATGTTTTTCTGAAACTAGTCGAACGAGTCTACTAAACTTGCATAAATAGAGTCGGAAATATTCCATAGTAGTACTGCAAATAAAACACAAAGTCTGCTAATTTTATTTTCATGAGATGTTTGGATCTCTATCAATGTATAATATCCTGGCATTGTGTTGTCAGATGTAGCCCTTGCACATGTTGAAAAAGAGAAAAGTTTGTCTTTTATCAAGGCATGGGAAGAAAGTGAAAAGGCAAAGGTGGACAACAAGTAAGGCTTTTCCTAACTTTTCTTGTTCATTCTATCCTGGCTTACAATTGGCTTATGTAGAAACTACAATAGCAACTGAAGCCAAATAGGATCAGTTCCTTGGCTTATAACCTTCTTTATAGTTCCCGGTTCGTATATTGATCCTCAGACTCAAGTTACTGCACTTACATAAGAATATTAATAGATCTCTTGTCAGAATTATACCTCTTTAATTTTTTAAGTGCGCTTGATGAAATTATCAAAGTTAGTCTCAAGTGATGAAACGGATCCATTCATGTAGGAGTAATAAACTATCATATACGATACAAGACTCATCCTACCAAATCTACTACTCCTCCGGTGTGAATGGAAGCAATCTGCATGTTTACCTGATTAGATTATAGGTTTTTGAGCTGCTGTTTGGTGATATTATTTGATCTTTCTCTGTTATGATTTTCAATTGCTGAAGTTTTATCCTTGTTTCTATGATTAAATAGGGCCCAAAAGAAGCTTGCTGATGTAGCTGCATGGGAAAACACCAAGAAAGCCGCTATTGAAGCTAAACTAAAAAAACTAGAGGTAATTGTCCCCCACCATGTTATATTAATACATAACTACATGCAGTTTTCGGAAATCATCTCAATTTTGTATTAGAATAGGAAGTATGCTTCCTCTGGCTTGTTTATAAATGTCGTTTTTGGTGTTTTTTTCCCTTGAAAACTATCTTGTTCTTGAGGACCGAAATGTACCCAAGCTCAAGAAATGAACTCTTTCATGTCTCTCTCTGTTAATTTATTGAGTTATGTGCTCCAAATTGGCAATCCTTCTTATGAGCAGGAAGAACTAGAGAAGAAGAAGGCAGATTATGCTGAAAAAATGCAGAACAAGGTTGCTTTAATTCACAAAGAAGCACAAGAAAGGAGAGCGATGGTTGAAGCAAGAAAAGGGGAAGAAATGCTCAAGGCAGAGGAGCTTGCTGCAAAGTATCGTGCAACTGGAACTGCTCCAAAGAAGATTGGGTGCCTTGGCTGTTAGGAATGTTTGCCCTAATTCTGAACACTCCCAAAAGAAGAGGACAACTTTGGGTTATTTCCTGCAAATTTTCTTGCTTTTTATTTTTATTTTTGTGTGTGTAATCTGTTTGTAGTTCATGTTGATCTCAATTCGATTGCGTTGTGTATAGGAATATAATATCTGGTTGTGATGACTGATGATCAAGCTTCACAGTAATAATGATACGAGAGCTTGTTACCTAGCGTGATTTGATTTGAGTCATGCGAATCAACATCGTATCATCAATATAGTACATTACATCGGAGAAAGTTATCGAGGAAATATATGCATCAATAACCAATATACTATCATCAACTAGGTTCAGGGCCTTGTGCTTTGCACAAGTTCTCTGCCCGTGGGTGTGATTTTAGATTTTGTTTCGAAGTGTTGCAGTATTTATTTATGCCCGTGTATTGCAATGTCAAAGTGGAATATAGATATTTCCGTCGTAACCCAAAAAAAAAAAAAAAAGTGGAATGTAGTAAGTGTTTGTACATATGATCAAACGTTAAAGGACGCAAGGACCATACGCTACCAGATCATAAATCATCCATCGGAAGCTCCCCATCGTACACTTCCTCTCATCTTCCTCTCATTTCTGCGCATTTTTCATGGTGGCAGTGTGGTTAAGTTTGCAACTCTCCAAACTAAATGGCCACATTTACCCCATCTGACAAAAACCAAAGTATGATAATAATTAATTTAACATTCATCAAAATGAGACTCAAAATTTTGAAGCTAACTATGAACTCAACCAACCATCAGCACCAAGCCTTCCATATTTAAAAAAAAAAAAAAAAACTAACTGGGAAAGAAGTCGTCTTTTACTTCTAGGATTAATTTTGAACATCTTACTTTTTAGGGCGCTACAATCATGATTCTAAACGAGAACTTAAAAGGGCAAAAACTCAAGGTGGGCAGCGACAATGCATTGGATGGAGGGTTCACGTTTATGCACAAAAATCAAAGAAATAAGATTAGACCAATATACTAAATGCTTGCACCATCAGAAGACAGAAGCATATTTATTAGTGTTTTACTCTGCAGCTCCATAGACGTGCATTCCAATTGCAGATAACTAAAATTCCGAGGTAAAGAGAATACATACTTGCACATCTCCTTAAGGAAACATTGCCATGTAAAGATGTCGGTACCGGCCTCCTCTCTTGACCTAAAGATAAAATCTCTTGCATTCTTTCAGGCCAGTCTGAATTCAATCTCCAGGCAAAATCCTCCACCTCCCTGCACAGGGGCGACAAAAAAACATGATAAAGATGAAGGTACATCAGCATATGAATTTGGTAAAGTGTTTATTTATCTTTATGTTCCTCCACTTCAACCACATAAGAAAACCGATATAGGTTGCCAAGTCCATGTAAATGAATAAGGCTTAACGCACAAAGTAGCAAAAAAGAATAAGGCTTAAGATTAGAAGGCTTGCTTTGGTTGGCTTGGTTTATTGACTTGGGATTTCACTTTGTTATTAGTGTTTTTTAACGAGCCAATATTGCATTAAAGAACACAGAGAACCATGACGTCATTAGTGGTCTTGGGAAAATGTGATCAAAATTGTTGATACATGACAAAAATATATACTGTATCCAAGTAAGAGTAATAATGGCATATCTTTGATTCAAAGATAAGTAATACACTCACTCAAGATGAACCTCAATAAGCTCACCCATCTATTTTTTCTTCCATTGCAGAATCTATCTCGCCATCTATATCACTGTCTTCAAACTCATCATCAGGAGCGAAACTGTCATCTTCAGCATCTTGTGCCTTAAACGTCTCACAAACATGATAATGAATCGTAGCATCATGGCACAAGGAATCAAGACTATTAGACTCCTGCAACATGTAATAGGCAAAAGCAACTTCAAAATTATCATGTTTTTTCTCTCTCCTCTTTATTTTTATTTTTTTTAAGCTAGAGTATAATGGAAAACATCAATGGAATATGTCAGCTAACCAACGACTATCCAAAATCAATACAGAACGATTAAGTAGGTACAGATACAAAAATAATGTGGTGGTTACCATTGTAGGGACTTGAAAAGAAGCATTATTTGGAATTGCAGTGCAGTCTGGAGAAGCATTTTTTGTTGGTCTTTTCGTCTCCGATTCCTCTTTCTGTTTTTCAAAGTTTTGATCCCCTTAGGATCTGCACATCAGAATGTCTAGAACATCAAGGAGTCCCTCAATGGGAAGAGAAGGAGAAACAAGACCAAAAGATGGACTTCACTGCTTATGTTTCACATATGAACCCCAACTCCAAGATGTAGTCAAAAGTGGAAGCATGCATTAATATTTCATCAAAAAATCAGTCACAACTTCTTTATTCGTTACAACGACCACAATTAAGACCTCCATCGTAGAAGGTAAACAGATAAAACCCAAGATACCACCATTAATATATGACAATAGATCATCGACAGAGCTCTCATCACACGTTCACCTTCAACCTCAAGATTCCGAAACACATGGAACCCCAACTACTATCAGACTTAACATGCTTATCGCTTTGAGCACTATAATGGTTCAGTACCATTTCTACGAAGAAGACAATGTAGCAGTAGTTTAAGAAAAGCTAAATCAAACAGATGGCAGTGAACAAATACTAATAGTGAACATACAAAGAGTAATTTAATTCCACGGCCACCTTCAATTTTCTCTCTCTTTTAGTTCTTTTCTCTTCCTACCATACAGTCTATTCAAAAGCCAAATCGTGGATCATCGGTCACGTCTTGCAGTAGGAGGCTGTCAGCAGCAGATGTTAACTCACAAAGGCATTTAGTTTCCATCCTAATAAGTTTCTCGCAAAAGACTTTCGCTCCTACATAAAAAGAACAGTCAAAAGTAGTATCCAGCTTTGGTACTTTCTGCCATCCCAGAATGTATCTTCTTGTTCATATACTGCAGAGGAAAACATAAATTCCCAAGCCAAGAAAGGTAAAAAACAAAAATTCTCGAACAAAGATAACCTTGTTAGAGCGACCTGGTACTTGATGAAATCGGCAATAATCAAGAATTAAGCTCAACATTGCCGGATTCACTCGTGGTGGAAGTGTTATCGGGTAATTCTTTGAAGATCCCACGACCGTATGCATTTCCTGACATATCATTGGGCAAAACATGGCTACTTCCAGTTCAACTCGTTGAATTGAACCACCCGTGGACTTGGCCCAGCAAAAGGTGTCAGGCCTTGCTCCCAAGTGGGCAGGTTCGATTCCTCTCCATGGATGGTATCTCGAATTACCTAGTGGGTCAGGGCGGTGGTTGCTTCGGCTCAGCCGGAGGTTTACACTCTTAAGACGGGTCCAATTAGTGGGCCTCCTATGGGGTGGTTCCTTCGTCATACAAAAAAAAAAAAAACTTGTTCAATTGAACAATCACCAGTGTGAAGCCATATATTAGACATCATCATCTGGGATTACAGAACCTATGACGCACCAACATGTAGAACCCAAATTGAAGAAGTAAAGGCATAGAACTCATGCTCGTCTGCTCAAATCTGCTTTTACGTCCTCCAAAGCTAAATGGGTATGTTACCACACCAACAGTCAAATAGCAAATCAATCAAAACGTACTAAAAGTAAGAATGGAGGAAAAATGCATTTTGAAGCGAAGGAAATTCCATTGTCACCTGCTCGTTGGCGAAACTCTCCGTTGAACGAGGGACTGTAGGATGGCCGTCGGTTCTCTCTCCTCCGACTATAACCATGGCCGAGGCCCGAGTTCCACTCCGAGCACTCAAATTGACGAAAGTAAAGGACAGTGAGAATCGGAATGACGTGGACGAATTTCTCAGGTTTAGGGGCGTTGATTTTTTAGGCTCACCTTAGTCGGCGGTGGTGAGAAAAGGCTCACCGGTGAGATTGTTTCCGTCGGCTGCCCCCATTAATATTCCTCCATTACTGCCGTGCAACTTTGAATTTGGAGAGACTGTCTTTGCATGTTCAATGACTGAGATGAGGACGGAAGTGCCGCAAATGACGGCGGCGGCGTGCAACGGAATCGACGGACAGAAAGGAGGGTATTTTCTGTTTAAAAAAAAATTTATTTTCCACGTCATGACACAGGTTGAACCTGTGTCATGTTCCCAAAACGACCCCGTTTGGTCTTAAGAATTCTTGGGTATTGCAATGACGATTTCTACCTATATCAACCATTAGTGAACGATCCGAGACATTCTTTTTGTAGAAATTACTATAACACATATAATGTATGAACATTTCGTAAATAAAATGCATACTAGTACCTTAATCGAAATAAATTTTTATTTCTTAAAACGAGTTTGGATACGTTGGATCAAATCCTTTTCCATACCAATAACTCTTAGGAGGCTTTAAGTACACTTTCTATCTTTTTCCGTAATATTTTTACGATTTGAGACATTCACATTATAGAACGCAGAAAAAATACAAATCATGCTAAAATTTTATATTAATCAAAAATAGATTAGTAATTGATCTTAACTAATTTAAGTTTCGTAAAATAGGTTTGGATATACTTAATCATTTTTTCGCCCGTTTCTCCTCCTCCCGCCCTTCTACATCTCCCGCGTTTCTTCCCTTCTATCGCATCACTGATATTTCTTCATCATTTTGTGTCGGATTGCAAGTTTCAGCTATCAACAGGTATGAATCTCAAACTTTTTCTTACTTCGAGTGTGATTTTTGATAGACAAATTGAAACCCTAAATTTGTTCAACAGACCAATTGACATAGATGAGTACTTAATCTAAATGATTTTCAAGAGATCAATGCATTGCTCTCTAAATTCAGCACAAAACTCGTAGAGAGCAACAGGGAATTTAGGGAAAATCTTGCTAATCTCCAATTGTAGTCCATGAAATGGTTCGCGAAGCAGACATGGGTACGACGCCGGAAAATCACGAACCATCAAGTAGTTTGGATATCACCTTGTTGATTTTTTTTTTTTTATATTTTAATTGGAAAATGGACATATTTCGTTGTCTTTACACTTAACGTCATTAAACTTCTATGCCATGGTTATTGATTAATTCCCCATTGCCTACATGACAGCTGTGGCCCTTATATCCTCATAATCCAGAGGTCTTATTGAATGATCTGAAATCTCCATCTGAGCTCGCGGACTTGGGAGAATTCTCAGATTGCATGGATTTTGGAGGTGGTGCTGGTTCTCATCTTCTTCATGTCGTCAATCCTACATTTGACTATGTGCCTCCAAAGCTTGTTAATTTATGTTCCTTAAAATAGGTTTTGTTTCTTGGACATGGAGGTGCTTATTTAGTTTAGAAGTTTTCCCTGTTATCTTCCTATGCAACTACATGAAAATAAGGAGACCCCCTTGAAGTTATTTGTGGCTTTACTTGATGAAATTTGTCACTGTTTTGACTAATGCCGTATGGAAGAACTCATTCTGGATTTTGCACCTTTTATTTTTCCCCAGATCTTCAGAATTAGAAAACTCATATATTCATCTTTCTGTCTGTATATTTACTATGCTATAGCCGTTCAAAAAAAAAATTACTATGCTCTATTTCCCCAATTTTTGAAAGGATTTTGTAACCGTTGTCTACTCACAGAGAAGGGCATAACCCATCGCACATGTATTGGCTCATTGCGGATTATTATTCAGCTGATGATTTGGTAGTGCAAAGGAGACCTACTTCCTGAAATCGAGCTTAGCTACCTGTCGAACATTTTGAGTAAGTTGTTCATATTTATTATTTAGTTGGATGACTATTGATTATATTGCTGCATTAGTTCTTGGATGTTTTGAATTGTGGAATATTTTAAATTGTGCGTAGTAATTTATTTTTTCATTGGGGCCATAAAACCTACAAAGCATTTGAAGAAAAAGGAACAAAGATTATACAGTTCAAAAGATTTTAAGACCTTCATAGTCCATTGAACTAAATAAATTGGATATGCAAAACGAAAGGAAAAAAGTACTGCACTTACGGTGGCACAAGTAATAAAGAGAGGGCTATGCTAGTCTACGTAGAGTGGAGGCACCGTAGGTGTAGAAACTATCACGACTTGTGCATCTCTCATGTGTAGAAAGCACATAAAATAACTTGTCTGTGACGAGGGAAAGAATGAGTTAGACCCTCATTCGTACAGTCTAGAGTAAGGGTGGAATCACCCAGATGAGCCATAATGCTCGGACATGCCAAAATGAGCCAGAAATTGAGAGAGACGGAAGTGTCACTCAACTGTACCACTTTTTTACCATAATGGCCCGTACCTGCTGGTACGGTCCAAGATTAATAACCCTGTTTTGAAGGCAAACTGGAGGTCAGTAATGGAAGACTTAGAGGAACTTCGATACTTTATACGGTAGTTTGTGACCGAAAGAAACACAGAAAAGGCTTACCCTATCCCAAATCTGCATCATATCCATATATTGAAACATACTGGCACTCCAGGTAAAAAAATTGGATAACAAGAGGACATGGGTACGACGCCAGAAAATCAATATCGTGTCTGTGAAAGGAACCCTCATTTCTGCAGTAAGGTCATCTGTAATTTTCGAACTTGGGATGAGGGAACAATCAAGATTTGGGATCCAGGTGATTCAGTCATTTTCACACATTCTGTCTGGAGTTACAAGGCGTCATTGACAAATTCAGGTGTAGTAGTTCCAGACAAAAGCTCTCCTTGTTGGTTCCTGTATTTCTTCTAGCTTATTCTCAAGTGTTTCGATTCCTTACTACCATCGATATCCGAGACTGCCATACGATTTCATGCTTGGAATATTTCTGAAAATTAGAACTCTTGTTGGATCGTTTCCTTCAGTTTTTGGTTTTAGATTTCTGTTTTTTCTTCAAGTTTTGGATACCCTGTACTTGGATGTTGTGAAAGCGGTTTGATTTACATTTATGATGACTTGGGGATTTTGGATAATGCATTCAAGTCTTTTGATAAAACTACTGAACCATATTGGGTGAATCAAGTGGTGCTAAGTTTGTATGGAATGGGATGTTGCAGGACATGCACAGCACGGACCCCCATCACCTAGGAAATTGTTCACAAGATATTAAGCGGTTGGAGGATTCCATTAGGATTCAAAGAGCAAATTCTGAAAAACATGCAGAGACATTGGCTGCAATCAAGGATTGGGTATCAGCATTGAATTGGAAGCATGAGCAACTCTCGGAAAAGCCCAAGAACATATCCCAGGCTAGTAGATTAGCCAAGTTGCAGGAAAAAACTTTTGAGTCTTTGAATAAGAGAACTAATACACATAAAAGTAATTCCTTCCACTACAATCCCAGTAAGGAGCATACAAGAGTCGCCAAGTAGACTAGCGGTAGTTGGTTTGGGCTAATACACTTAATATACCCATCAATATAATTTTCGCTTTCCTTTGGTGCATATTTTTAATTTGCCGATGTTTTTTGTGCGTTGATTATTGGGGGAAATTACATGAAACTTGCACCTTGTTTGGTTTGGGTTTTGAGGAATGATTGGAGGAAGAAATGAGGGTAATGATTGGAGAGAGGTAGAGAGAGAAATATAATGTCATTTAGCCCATAGAGGTCTCCCTAGAATTTTGAATTGCTCTAGACATCCTAGACACGTCTGTTTTTCTAGATTATGCTCCGAAGATTGAGAAAAATGATCATTTGGTTCTCAATTGAAATGGAGTGTTACAAGCGATCCAATGACCAAACGAATTCTGATTGACGTAAAACTTTACAGGGAGCTTCAGAATGGTTAGAATAGATTTATAAACGTTTAGATTTCAAAAGTTGGGTCCCGATGTCCATGATCATGGAAGTGGCCGTCTCGGGAAGCGCAGTGTTCCCGAAAATAGTAAACGGGCTCCGAATCGGGCCAAAACTTGATGTTAGCTCTAAATTCATCACGAAAAGATTAAATATGAGGTTTGGTATGATATGAAGTAGTAAAGACAAAACCTGGGTCTTCTGCCCATGTTCGTCTATTTTTACTGGGTAAAGGTAAAAGTGGGGTGATAATTCAATGGTCTAACGTCCTTTGATTTTGACGTGTGTTGAACCTATCACTTTGAAATATGAAAATGCTGCATCTAACGGTCTTGATGTTAGACTAGGTTTCTCGAAGACAAAGGTGGCCGATTGGCCCAAAATTGAGCTTTTAGGAGCTGATTTCTGACAAACTGATGAAGGGAAGGGTAATGGCCTCCCTGAAATGGCATGCCTGTCATCGAGGCTATGCACATGTAGATGTTGTATGATGCTTCATAGTTAAAGTTTATATTTGAGTACCGCGACACTAGTGTGATACATACGGTGTCGGTTTACCTTTACCGACAATCGCGTATTATAACAGTCAAGTTAGGTTTTAACACTCCCAACTATTCTCTCAAACTGAGTTTTTTATTTTACTAATCATTTGTTAAGAATCGACAGGAGTTGTATCCTTTCGTGATGTATGTGACAAGTGGCTTTCCGAATAGGGGTTGGTCATGTTGTGCATACCACTTTTTCAGTCTGGTTTCGTGCATGAGTTACAGATGTTATGGAACTCAAAGGAAATCTGAACATCCATCTTATTCTTATGATTTGGTTCTCTGGAAAGAAGTTTAGAGTAAATTTAAGTGAGCCGAATATGGACATCTAATTGTATGTTATTATTTTCTTTCTTTTTCATTTTCCTCATATTGTTACTTTGTTTATCATAATAATAGTATAATATAGTACTCCAACTGAGTTTCTGTAGTATTTGGTCTGGGAGAAAATGGGCCTAGTTTGGATCAAGGATTTGTGGAGAAATTTATAGAGATAGAGAAAAAGTTCTGCAAATTATGTGGAGTGGGAAATCTGAGTTTTTATGCCAAGTAAATTCTTCTACGCATCCTTGACCTGAATGCAGCTTTAAAGTGATTTGTCATTTCTAAGGTAATAGCAAGGTAAGTAAAAGAACATCAATATATTTGCACTCGGAGTTCTAATCCGGCACAAAACAATTCTCATCTCTGATTTTAATAGTTGGATGACCTTCTCTGCCTTGTTTCAGGATCCAAGAACCGAAAACAGTCCCTACCTCGGATTCATCTACACGTCATTCCAAGAACGAGCGACTTTTATCTCTCACGGGAACACAGCACGACACGCCAAAGATTATGGGGACTTGAAGTTGGCTCAAATTT